>JAKRZM010000573.1:239557-273779 GCA_036379175.1 Heliconius cydno galanthus
ATTTCTCTCATCCTGGTAAGAATACAAAGCGCGGCGTTGAGTACCGTCACTTAAAACGCGATGTGTCAAAAACTCTCTGTTAGGTAACAGAGTATAAGGAAGGAGTGTAAGGCGTGTAAGGAAACAGAGTGTTTTTTCACTGCCTACTTTGCTATAAGCTAAAAAATGGTAAATTATGTAATGGTGCTAAAAAATAAAATATATATATTATTTATCATAATGAAATGTTAATGACTATAAAGTGTCCTTTTGTTGTGTACTTGTATAATGACAGAGCTCAGAGTACAACGTGCACAATGCACTGGCCTAGTTTTATATTATGTCAAAAGTCAAGGGAACATTTTCTACCTCTTGTTTAGCATGTTAATTGGGTCAGCGATTTATTTCTTAAAAAGCTTTGGTCAAAATCATTTTTATACTATAACTTGATCTGATATATATACTTCTTAGAGATTGCTTGTACGTCAATGTATTTCTAACTTTCTATACTAAGATATTATACACGTTAACGATAATACGTAAAATCCCGTTTTTCCGTTGCCGTAAGAATTTCAACGCTACACGCCTTCTACAATTTCAGCGCTTTAACTTGCGTTGTATTGCTGCGTTTTGTATTGTCTATAGATCACTTAGCAACGGAAGAGTGTTAATATCAAGAAAACAAAAAAACTTGATATAATCTGTAGCTGCGAACCTGTATCTTGCATCATCATATACAATGGAAAAAGAACATAACTTCAATTTGAATACCCTCGAATGGCATTCATATTGCATTTTTCTCTTCAATAAGTCTCATTGAAACTTGAAGTAGGCCGTCTGTCCATTGTACGCCGCAATAACGCCGCGTCAGTTACAGCCGCATCTAGAACTGGGCCGTCTTTATGTAGCGTTTAATGCAACTTTAAAAAACTTATACTAAACAATAATGAATACTTAACTTTGAAATATAACTTTTAAAATTAAAATTATTTTACAAACTTTTATTTAACTTGCTATGTATGTAGGAAAATTTTGTATATATGCTTAGCTTGGCTGCAGTACATGCTAGTTACGTGACCTCGTTTTTTCAATGCATTCTTACAATATGGGCGTCAATTGAAAGGGCTTGACGAAACTAACTAAACAAAAATTAGGAAAACATTTTAAGAACAAGCTTTTGTTTAAATGTGCTAAAAAGTATAAAATAAACTTTTTCTTTAAAGCTTTCACTATCAAATCATAAACTTGATTTTACATTTTTTAATTTTAAAATACAACATTTCTACTCTTGTCTCTTTTTTATAATGTTTTTATTTTTTCTAAATGAATACGGACCTACTCAAATGTCTGAATAGTTTAGCTTAATTTGATAATTTCTCAAAATCATTTTGAAATTGAAGGTTTGCAGAAACTATCCTGTTTCTAAACAGAAATAAATAATGTATTAAAATTTTAAATTTATTTTGCATGGTTATAAGTCTTGTAAACCCTATAGATATAACAAATACCAAACAACAAAAATAGGGAATTGATTGAAGATTGATTATTGTCCAGGACAAATATCTTTCAGGAAATTACACAGGCCTTTAAAGTCCCGAAAAGTATATAATAATTTAAGTATTACTTTTAGGCAATCGTGGTGTCTGACTAACAATGTGCTCGTCTGGCGGAGTTGAGTTCTCCCAGTCAGTATGACATGTCCCCGATACGTCTCAAAACTTGAGCGGTGTGTAGAGAACGTAGTGTCTTACCATTAGATTTCGTGTGCTTATCCTGTTATATGCAGGACACAGCGTTAATAAAAAAATATTACTTAAAACTTTCAAACGATTTTTTTTAATAAAAGTTAAGTTTGGTTAACAAAGCTTGAGAAATGCTTCACCACCTCCACTCAGCCGAGCTTTTAGCTAAAAAGCCTGCTTGTAAATAGCAAAAGTTCGTAACAAGAATATCCCGTAAAATGTTAGGTGAAACATGAAATAAGTAATTTAGTGAAATATGTACCAAGAGACAAATTAACTTTACGCCTCCACCGCCGTAAACAGTTAACTAAGTAAAAGTTTTGATTTAATAAATGAAAAATATATTTACATATTTTTACTCAGGAAATGTAGTAAAATATTGTTCGCGACGATGAAACTACTGGACTAAGAAAGTTGAAATTTCGCATATTCGAGTGATGTGTGAGCTACAAAAGTTAAATTTCCATTTTCATAGTAACATGTTACGGTTGTTAGTCGTAGTAGTGTAGCTCTCTCAGTGCGGGGACATTGAAAACCATTTTCTCAACTGTTATATTTTTATTGTGGCTTAAGTATACGCTGCAGCTAGTTTCTTTTGTACATGTATCGTGTGAGAAACGAGCCCACAATCATCTCGTCCAAATACGTCATAACGCAGTATTTTGCATATTTCGCGCACTAATATCATCAATTACAAGTTCGAATTGAACTTTTTATTATGTTTTGGATAGTCCAGTTATATAATCGACAAAAATATAAAAGGCAACATTATTTAACCATATCAAAATAGCATTATAAATAAAAACAATACATTTTATTTTCGTAGCTTTTTATTCACTCTGTACCCCGCAGAGGGTGTTAGTTTAAAACACTCCGTCTCCACTCTCCGCTAAATCAGACATTGTCGACTCAGACTAAATCAGATATTGTCGAAAGTCAAAGTCGAACTTTGTTTTGTTGCCATACCTCCAAAATGTATAAATTCCTTTTCCCGTTTCGAAGATGAGCCCATAAATAGCGTATATAGTCAATCGCGACGGCCTTAAATTATATGGATCTTATGTGAATATGCTAATAACATTTATATAAACGCTTAAAGCGTATGATTTAGACACGTCACACAAGTCCATTAGTGAGAGCACGCGGTCTGAGTCCGTCGCCTATTTAGTTCAAGTTTACAATTGTATGCGACCTACAGAAGGTACTTGTAGTACTGCAAAATATACATGTGTACACGTGTATGGATATTACATCTTTTAATGCTATAGTAAAATTTGTAGATTATATTTTAAAATTTTAATATGAGGTTTGAAATTTTAACAGCTTTAAAAAGAATTTATGTTTAATGTTTAAATTATTGTGATATTTTACTTTAGAATTGTGCATTTAAAGATTTTTTAATATTATTAAGACAGTACGTGTTGAGTGGCGGGACTTAACGCCGCGCTTTGCCTCCTTGTCAGAGCGAGGAAATGAAAATATTTAATTTCCTCGAGTGAGAATCCCCCCCACAACCTGTCAAGTTTACACTTGCACGCTTGTGCCCCAGCGCCACGACTTTTATACAGATTTTTTGTGTAAAAATATCTCTGAATCAAAATTGAAGTATCGTGTAAGTAATTAAAACTTCTTAATTACATCACCACCGTACTAGTATGATACCAAAACAAACAGTTTTATTTTTTAAGTTTCACATTGTGTACCACAGCATCCACCAGGATAGGCAGACGGAGCCTCGTTTTGAGACACTCCGTCCCAACTTTCTACATAATTTAAATTAGAACAATACCTATACCTGCAATTACTAACAAATTTCTCATCAAACCTAAAAGCTTAAGTTATTCAGGACACAATCAGTTAATCCTAATTATATAATTAAGATTTCATCGGAGAAAGTCCCGACCGAACTAAAGCTCGTCCCGACCTAATTAAAGTTAATATCATTGAGATTTAAAGACGTTTACACTTTGTAACTCCTTTTATTATTCTAAAAAAATATTTTCTATTATCTTCTTACCAGTGCTAAATAATAAATATGCTATTTTATTTGTGGTTAGCACGGCGTTGAGTTCTGCCACTCAATACGGAATGCTTCCAGAATTCGGCAGAAAGTGGGCAACGGAGTGTCTTAACACTAGGTTCCCTCTGCCTACCCTGCTGTGTGCGGGGTACAGCGTGAAGCTGATTTTATTTATTTATGTTCCATGCCTTTTTTGAATTATTTTAATTATTACTTGAAACTAAATATGTTACTGTATTAACATCATCTGTATGAATTACTCTTAATAAAATCTTATATACAAAAAAAATTAGAAATATTGTCAGAAACCGTTTTTAAGAGGCGCGGATTCAATTTTTGGCGCGTATATAAGTTTCCTAAAAACTTTGCAGCTAATTACTTCTCAACTTCATAATATATTACATTTATTATTCTAATATAGCTATATTTTTAACTTTATATTTTTTCATTCTACAATACATTTTAGTATCGTCTAATCAAGTACTAATATTTAGCATCGCTATTTTATTTTTAACAGACGAGGGATGAAGAATGGGAATGTAAAAGTAAGAAATGAAAAACATAACCCTCGGGTGTCAACACGAAGTGGTGCTCAATTTTTGTATACAGATTTTTAGAGGAATAGAAAGAAGCTTTTGAGTTATTGTCACCTGCGTCTTAGAATTATTCTGTATAAACGTATATCGAAATTATTTTTCCTTCAGTCTCACGCTCTCACGCTTTCCGCCCGAATTCGAGACATTGGGTGAGTTGTTATTCCAAAGGGGGGCAACGAAAATAATACACTCCTCCGAATAGGGGTCGAATCTAAAGAAAAACTTTTCAAAGAGCACAAAGAACATAACCTATTATAATATATATTTGGTTAATCTTCTTTATGAATACTCATAAAAATGAAAAGATTTAATACCAGATTGTAACTCGCACCATTTCGCGACGCGACAGTTCAACTCTACCGAATAAGTGAGAAACTTTGTTTGTCATAAATTAAGGTAAAAAAACGTATTCGCCCTACGGCTGAGTTATTTCCGCCCTTGAGAGGCTAATTACCCTTTCCTTAAAGAAGTACTGAGTTACGTAAAATATCAAGATTTCCTTTTGTTTTTAATTAAATTACATAAAGACTTTTATAGCTTCACGCATTAGCATATAGCAGGGTAGACAGAGGGAGCTGAGTGTTAAGATAATTTGTTATCTTGGCAAGCATTGCATCTTGAATAACGTAAATCAACGCCGCGCTTTGCCTCGTTACCAGAGCGACGATATAAAGTGGAAGTCGCACGCTTGTGCAGCTACGCTATGAGTTTAAATTTATATATTATAATTCTTCTATTGCTATTATGACACACTATAGGTATTCACGATGGCTGTCTATTCGATCATCATTTAAAATATTGCTTATGCTTTTCTAGCTTGGTTGAATAAAATATAATGTGTTTTATATTGAAATGTAAAGAAGGAGAACAAAGGGATATTTTATTTTATTTCTCAACTAGCCTACAACAAACCTGCGGCTTTGCCCGCGTTGGCAAATACTATAGTATTCCTCGATTAGCAGACTACTATTAAATAAAAAAAATCCATAGGCCATAGGTTCCTGAGATGCGTTCAACCAAACAACCCCTGCAGCTTTGTAATGTTAGTATAGAAGTATAGTATAGAAGGGAAGGTAAAGTAGCAAAGAACACTCATGATTTATAAGACAGGGTTGGTTCAGTCCGAAATGCTCATAAAAGTTTTTATTATTCTAAGCAGGGAGAGAGGGAGGGAGGGAGGGAATGCAATTATAATAGGCCTGTAATATTCATATCGTGCTAATGTAAGCCATAAGTTATGGCCGAGATTTTACTAAAATATTTAAAGCATAGCTTAGTTTAGTTACGCATGCAATGTGAAAAAGTGGTATTGCAAAACGAGAAACATAATGAGGACGTGGTAGTGGCGGTGGTGGGTTTGGTTCTCATTGTGGTGAATGTACAATTTTTATTTCCTCGCCGAAGAAACTAAGTGCAGAGGTCCAGGCTGATGGAACCTATTGTGTTAAGACGTTCCGCTCCCCATGTTCTATCTAATATTTATATTTTAGGACATTATTAACTCTGCACATTGTCTATGAGAGCCAGAAAATGAACATAATTTAATAACAATCAGTTTCCCGCGTGTGGATCGAACTTACAACTACCGCCTTACAGTCAAATTATGTTCCACAGTGGGATTTTTTATAAAATAACTTAAAAGTTAAGAAAAACCGCGGTATAACTGTAGTGAATATGTACCTGAAACCTGACTGCTCACAGACACGACACTGCTCGTTCGTACTTCGCGTGTCGTTTTACGTTTCGGGCATAGCATGTAATGTGACTCGCTACAACATGATACAAAACTATTCAAAATAATGTATTTTTGCTACAATCAGTTTTCCCATTTTTAAATATTTATAATTTAAAGGCATATTTTTTTCAAACATTTTTAAGTAAGTAATAAGTGTTAAGTGAGTAGTTTTCCTCACTAGGTAAGGGAAGAAAACACTTTTTTAGGAAACATATAAAATGCTATTTTTGGTTGAAGACGCGCAGGTTGAGTTGCCGCTACGTTCTAATTTAATTTTCCTTTTCTATAAAAATATAAACATAAATTTTAAATGTAAAAAGGTATCTTTCACACACTGTCTATGTGTCGACTGTAGGTTTTATTGGAACGAAGAAGAGTGAAGTGACTCTCAGTGTACTTAATCATTACGCAAGTTGTCTTGCGTTGCAATGCACATTTATTATTTCATTTTATTCTTTTAAATTTAAAAAAACAAAAATTAAGAAAATTAATATTATTATTTTATTTATGACTAAAATCTTTATTTTAAAAACTTCCATAAAACAACCACCCATCTCTGTCACATACATACAAAATACATTTAACCTGAATTAGAACAGGGACTAACCTTCTAATATCGTGTATCCAGGACAAGCAACACTTAAGCCACGTGCGTTCAGTGGCAACGCAAGTCGCAACTGAACTGTAGAGTAAAATGACGCCTTACTTTTTCTATACCTTGAAATTATTCTAAAAGCTTTGATGCCCTTGAAATGTATTACTTTACTGAAATGTATGCAGGTTTAATTCAGTTTCAATAGTATTTATTGTAGGTATATTTCTATTATTTTGATATATTTATATCATTTTAGTATATATATATGTCAATACTCTTTCGTTACTGACTGACAGACATGTCGAGTAACGTATGTGTAATGTAGCTGTATTGGGTTTAATAAAGTTTGAATAGCTTAAACTTCAACTTTAGAGTTTATTTTAATTTATATGTGTGTGTGTGATGAACAAAGTGACTATAACTTTTCTTTTCAACTTTACGTGTATCCCGCAAATACTAGAGTAGGCAGTGTTGAGACACTCCGCTCCCAACTTTTCGGCCAACTCTGGAGGCGTTGCGTGTTAAGTGGCAGAGTTCACGTTATTGCCTTGGTACAAAAGCGAAGAAATGAAAATATCCTCCCTATCCCGGCCTCTCGGACTATATAGCTGTCTCCGCAGAGGCAGCAGGCAGCATAGGGCGCGCTGTTCTCAAATTTCTATATAAAGACACTGCCTACAACATAACAGTGGCGTTAGTCTAACATACTCGTATACACGTACCCATACATAGTACTTTAGTCTAAACCACGTTTAGTCACTGCGGCCATATACTCGTATAAAGGCAAAGCACTTGATTTATCCGGGCTTATGTACACTGTACATCTCCTGCCTATGTAATATTCATACTTATAGTAAGGTATGTATATTGATTCCTCGCACTGGACAAAGACAAGGACAAAAGGTAACAGGCAAGGTACAGTGCAGCGTTGAGTTGCGCCATTCGAAAGTATCTCAAAGATTGGATGGTATGTGGGGAAAGACACTAGGTTGTTCTTGGACATAACACTAGAATTATTTACATCGGAATGCGCATGTGACGTTGCAACATTTATTTTATTTAAGAGTGAGGGGCGAGTGAGCAACCACACCACAGTAGAAATTGTGATTTTTTAATTAGTATTTTTACAAAGTTTCTATTAACTGTCGATATTTGGACAACCTTGTCGTAGATGAAGCGCAGTAGTCCACAACTCCGCTACGAAACTAATGACAAGCTGTCGCCGCGCGCTGTTCGTTTCACGAGAGCTGTTCCTATAATAATTATGGTGGTCTGGTTTGCCTTTTAATACTTGCTACTTTCTATTAACTTTTACTCGTACATATGTAAATGTTGTATGTGTTAAAAGCGTTGAGTTCCACCGCTCAACACGCAATTTCTCCAGAATTACGCGGAGTGGAGTGCGTTCGTAGTGTATAGATGGTTCAAATTAGATTTTCATGAAGATGTCAATATATTGTTTTTTTATCCCGCACGTAGTACACTAGGCAGGGGAGTCCGCTTCCCACTTTCTGCCGAATTCTGAAGACATTGCACGTTGCAGAAGTGATGGAACTGAACACCGCGTTAATATTTTAAAATTGTTTTATTAAAAACCAAGTGCGCTACAGTATTGCACCTTTCAAATTCTTATTGCGTTGCAATTCAGATTCGATCCCAATCACTAGAGGTTTGTTCCAATATATGACACATTCCTTTGACATCTGTATGACCGCTTCTATCTTGATAGTTGCGTGAGTAGGGACATATACTTTATGGTATAGAATAGAAATACACTAATGTGTTGCTTCTGAAGACAAAGTTTTATTTTGTTAATTTCTGTACATAGATAACATACTATTTAGTTCACCATTGCACAAACCTTTCAACTGAAAACAAAGAAACGACATTAAAATATAATTTTCCACTGACTCTAATATATATCTGAATTTCATTAATGTGAAACTTCTTATCGATTTTAACAGGTTTCAGTTCAGGTTTTTTAAAATTTAATTTTTTAAATAATTTATTTATGCTAAGTTCCGCCACTCAACACGCAATGCCTCTTGAATTTTCTTCAACTTCATCGAAATTTCTTCGAAATCTTCGAAATTTCTTCACAAAAACCAATTTAAATAGTTTAATAAAAACAATATTCCCGCAATATTCCATGTAAATTTCACAATTAGCATATTATATTAGAACATTTGGACCCGAGAAGGCGTAAGAAGAGAGAGTAAGAGTACCAAATACCGCCGCATGCATAATTCAGGGCAATCAATGCTTTAATTAAACCGCTGAAAAACAAAATGTAGTCTGTTTATTGCCTCAGTTCACCGTTTTCTTTGTGAATAGGTACTTGTGTAAGGTTTAGGAGAGGAAAATTTTAAATGCTTTGAACTTTAAATGCTCTATTCTTTTAAAGTTGCGATAATCTTTAGTCTTCTTTATGTATAAAGCTTAATGGTAATACAAAAAATGATAATTCTGACAATCAAATCAAGATGTAGCACACGCGTAATGAAAACCTATACTTACTTAGTTTAAAGTTATGAAATTTAGCACGAAGTGAGAACTTGCAATGAAAAAAGTAAAAAACAAAATCGAAATGTTACTTCACAGAAAAAGTAATTAACACCTTATATTTGTAGTTAATTTCATACAAAATGTATATTTATTATTATTATTAGTATGTGGTGGGCTGCGCAAAGACATTAATTATTTTCATTTTCAGCTACATTGCAGTGTTTTATAAAATACTAAACTCGCAAATTCTCTATAGAGACGAAAAGAAGGTTTTATTAAAAAAATACATTCCCTACTTAATTCCTCCACAATTTCCGAGATATTGTGCGCCGAATGGGAATCGAACTCATAACCGTCACTTCTATAGTCAGACGCTACGTTGCTGCGCTGCCACGACATTAAATACATGCAATAGCACAGTTTATGTAAACTTTTAATATAACAATAACATGAAGCGGGCGAAGCCGTAGAATACAATATTAAGCCAAAACGCAGTGAACCGACAGTAAGTCCTTATAAGTTTGAGGTCCGACGCGCCGCCGCCGCGACCTCACGAGAGTACTCGCCTCATAATTAAACTATAGTTTAGACACTTTTTAATGACTCCCGGAAGAGGACGTCGCTTTATTGAATTTTACAATAATTAGTTTTTTAATTGTTTCAAATTATGAGTTTACTGTGTATATAGATACCACGTGATGCGGGACGACCGACCTTCAGTAGACAATAAAAACTAGATCCATTATTATTCCTATCTTATGACGAGTGCTCTACCTACCAACCCGATAGCTTAGATCACTTTTAGATCGTATAAAAAAGAATTTGTACGCGGGGTAAAAGAGATAGATGCATTTTCTTTAAACATTTACGTGCCGTTCCCCACTTTCCTCCTATTTCTTGTTTTGAACGGCAGAACTCATCACCGCGCCTCACCTTGTTGCCCTGGTGCTGGTGAAGGAACTCGTGAGAATGAAACAATTTATTGAATCCACAACCGTCGTGTTTCAAGCCAGATGCTCTAAGCGCCTTGAGTGTGGTATTTATGCAACTTCATAAAATGTTTAAGTAGATAGTAATTGCCGATAACTTTATAATACCGTTATGCCAAGAACATCCATATTTGGAACGAAATTCACGTACACGAAGAAAGGTATATAAAAATTACTTTAGGATTCCGAAAAAATGATTACGTATATTATTATTTCTAGGATTTCATATATGATAACAAATTCATATGAAATAGAAAAATACAGTAAACTACACCCACACGAACTTTTTTTGTCTGTCTGAGCGATGTTACTGGGTAGAAACAAGTCACCTAATGTTAGGATGAAATACATTTGAAATTATTCACGGTCCAATTTAATGTATTTTCGATAAAATTAGAATATACCTCCGGTCGTATTTGAAAATATTTTTAAAATGCAAAATCCCTAACATTTCATACAATTTGGAGCTTTCAGTGAAGCTTTTACACATATTTCAGTGAAAGCTCGAAGATTTTCTGAGCGAATGCCAACTTTTGAGATATCGGCGAACCAAGCGTCTATTTGGGGCTTCATATCTTTATAGCTATAGATAAACCTTACGTTGATACGAGGGTTGTGTCCACGAAGAAATCGACAAAGCTGAACGGTATCGTATTAGTAATTGAATTGACAAATTGGGGAGTTTTTGTTGGTTATAACATTTATTTATTTATATAATAAATATACAAAATCGAGGAAACCCATGCGTGTAAGTAAAATTGCAGTTTTTATGTGTCGGCTTTCATTTGTACGTTTCTAACATGAAATTATAATAGTTTCTGTGCGTTTTATAAGTATTATTTCATCGATCGAATCAAAAAGTACTTAAGACAACGTATAAAAATGTATGTGTGAAGAACGTTCTTAAGGAACTTGTTACATGCTTTAATAATATTATATAATATATTTTATAAAATTGATCATAATTAATAATTTTTCTACGACTATGTTCGAATTTATATATTTTATTTTCGTAAGCTTAGTTTAGTTCAGTAACTATACGAGATTCCCCTTACATTCAACGTATTTAGCCACCACTCAATATCTCTAAGTCTTTATTAAATCACCGCACCTACAACAGTTCGCGAACTTGGACAATAACTCGACGCGGTTCGTCACTCACGCCTGTCGGGAACTTGGAGCTTTTATAAAAGAAATGACGACACCTCGGCGGCAACCTTGCGCGGAATTACTATCTTATTTCAAAACTTTGCTAACTTTATACATTTTGTACGATGATACCATTTAATTTACGTGGAAATAACAATACTGAAACATTTCGCATATTAAATAGTGGAACTCATTACCACGGTTTTCCTGTCTACCAGACAACTAATGAGGGAATTAATATTTTAATTCAATACTTATTTTCAGTTCTCGAGTGGGAACGAACTCGCAACCACCATGCGATGATCACATGGCATGCCGATGTAACTCAGGGGCGTCGTGTTAATAATACAAATTTCAATATTTAAGTGAAAGTAGAATCTATTAAAAACTATATATAATATACACAATTATGTGTAAAAATATCATTTTGCCTTGAAAATTAAATTTAAATTATTTAGTAGCAATTGAATAAATGTTGCTTCGACAATCCGAAATAAAAGCGCAAACCGGAATCAGCTTGTAACATTATACGTTGAGATAAAGTAGATACTCGTCCATCAGTTTACAGCTTTTTTTTATATTGATTGCATAAGCAGCTTCGAGTTGAATCCCTAACCTGTGTTAAGACACTCTGTTCTCCGTTGTGTGCTGAGTGGCGAAACTTATCACATTACTTTGTCTAGTGTCTAGAGCAAGGAAATGATGATCTGTCGCGTTTACCATCAGTCGCTGTTCGCCGCGACGGCCTCAATGTAAAGTTAACATTTATATTTTATCATTCACAAGCTATATAGCTCTATGTCGAGTGAATATCAAACCTAATCTCAAGAAGTAGGACGAGCACTCATCTGCACTTGAACAAACCGCCTCGGGTTAAAGGCCGGCCTGTACCACTCTTTGGATATCGAGACGAGAGCTAAAGGATTTTAAGACTTCTAGACTTTGGTAGTATAGAAATTTTATGAATAAGTATTTACATATTCTTCATGAATTTATTATTTTTTTCAAAAGAATATGTAAACAATTGATCCTACGATTTTTTTAGCTTCACACAGTAGGCAAAGGAAACCTAGTGATAAGACACTATTCTATTAAGAAGTTAAGTGGTGAAACTCAATGTCAGGTTTTATCTCACCAGAGCAAGGAAATGAAAATAATTCGTACCCCTCCATGGGAATCAAATCGGAAATATACTCGTAGGTTCGCGTAAGATACAAGAGGGGAGTGGATCATAAATGTAAATGTTCTTTCTAATGAGTGTCTTTAAACGATTGCGGGTTTGACCCACAAATGTTTGAAGATATTTACCATCTGGTGCAATTAGCAATTGTCTGACTTGTACATACGATAGTTGGAGATTGGTTTCAACAGTAATAAAAGTATGTTAACACTAGCCCCCATCTGCCCACCGTGCTTTTCAGGAAAAGCGTGAATCTACTTTTTAGCTTTATTTTTATTTACATAAATAAATATGCGAGTGTATTTAGAGAGTCTTATCAAAAGGTTAAATAAAGATTTAAGTTTCATAATAAATTTTGAGCGTACTCGTAGGCTTTAAAGTTGAAAGTCACGTATGTCCTCTTTTCTTTAAGTAATTTTCCACGACATTAAGACCGACTTAATAAAACTAACTTCATTAAAACGTGCTCAGGTACTTGCGAAGTGAAACGAAGGCGAAGTTATACGCAGAATTATATTCACGGTAGGAATGATTCATTTTGTGTGAAATTTATTTTCTTCATATCATTTTATTACATTCGATATGAAATCATTTTAGGTAAATAAAATTTGTTTATTTGTTACCGTGTTAAATAAAGCTAAAAAAGAAAATATATTTAAAGAAAATATTTCATAATTTTATAATATATAATTATTTTAACTACTTAAATGCTAAGATATATCCAAAGGTGGTACAGATCTGATGAAGTAATTTAAACAACTTTAGGCAAGTTGGGGATTATGGGAACTGTTAACACTGACTCGAGGCTCCAAGGAGCGACCCTGAAGTATCATTAAATCTGCCCAACTTAATGAGTGGAAGTTTTTATTTAAATACTTATTTTGTTGCTTTATATTATCTAGTGGTTTGTGTTAAGTTCATCTTTACTTTTGTATTTAAAATGATTGAAAATATTATAAAAATGTGGAAAAAGTAACAATCGTCGTAGAGCAACGCAGAGTACCTATCCGAGTGTATACGCGACAGCTATAGGACTCTCACTCCCTCTGGTAAACAGACAAAGCGCAGCGTTAAACCATTCAATACGCAATGTCTCAAAAATTAAGTCGTAAATAAGGTATGATTTACATGATCACTAGGCTTCATTCACCTACCTCGCTACCCGCGGAGAAGTA
Source organism: Heliconius cydno galanthus (assembly GCA_036379175.1). Taxonomy (NCBI): domain Eukaryota; kingdom Metazoa; phylum Arthropoda; class Insecta; order Lepidoptera; family Nymphalidae; genus Heliconius; species Heliconius cydno. Next base: position 253,223 of record JAKRZM010000573.1, read on the forward strand.
CGAAACCACAAAAACACGTTAAACAACACTGTTCCAACAATATTTACAACATGTCTAGATCACCCGTAGGTAATCTACAACGGCCCGTAGGCTTATACGAACCGGACCCGAGTTACGCAATCTACTAAGATATTCTGTTTGGCAAAGTAGTTTGAAGTGCGAGTACANAACTTAATGAGTGGAAGTTTTTATTTAAATACTTATTTTGTTGCTTTATATTATCTAGTGGTTTGTGTTAAGTTCGTCTTTACTTTTGTATTTAAAATGATTGAAAATATTATAAAAATATGAAAAAAGTAACAATCGTCGTAGAGCAACGCCCAGTACCTATCCAAGTGTATACGCGACAGCTATAGAACTCTCACTCGCTCTGGTAAACAGACAAAGCGCGGCGTTAAACCATTCAACACGCAATGTCTCAAAAATGAAGTCGTAAATAAGGTATGATTTACATGATCACTAGGCTTCATTCACCTACCTTGCTACCCGCGGAGAAGTACGAAACCACAAAAACACGTTAAATAACACTGTTCCAACAATATTTACAACATGTCTAGATCACCCGTAGGTAATCTACACCGGCTCGTAGGCTTATACGAACCGGACCCGAGTTACGCAATCTACTAAGATATTCTGTTTGGCAAAGTAGTTTGAAGTGCGAGTACAGCACGACAGGCGGCACAGGTGACTGACAGCAAAGGAATGGCTCGAGACAACAAATACACTTAATACTAATAAACAATTAATAAATTGGATTTTACTTTGTCCTCATATAAAATAACTTATTTTAAATATGTATGATGTAATAAATATAAATAAAATAGCTGCATAAGTTAATTCTGAAACAAAAATCTGAAAACTATACATTTTGGTTAAATCTTAAAAAATAATAACCTCAAATAGCAAAAAGCGCACGCATATGGAGCAAGGCTATATATATACTTTATAAACCTGTGGTCAGAGCTACCTCTCACTCTTGAAATAGCTAAAAGTAGTGATGACACTTGGGTCATGTGGCACACGTTCTGTATGACACTTGTGTCATGCTATTTCTATCCGAACACGCACTAACCCCCAAGTAAGCTTGTTAAGTATATAATGTTTTACACCCTTGCTTATAAGAACTCCCCCTTTATCAGATAGGGCTAGGCTTGATAGCTCTCTGCATATAAAATTTACATTGATCCGAGGGTGGGAGGGAGGCTCGCGCTGTTAATTAATTTTTATACGTATATATTATTATGGTTAAGTTTAAACAACTCAGAGTTGTATGTTGCACATGACAGATTCTTATTTAAATAACAATATTCTGAATTAAAACCGTCATCAAGTCGAATAGTATAAAAATGATGTTTTTCTATATAAAAATAACATTACATAAACAGCAAATTGTACGTCAGTACGTGTGTATCTCAGCAACACTCCACGGAATGTGATTGGATGGATAAGTTTCATCCGAGGGCCAAATCTTGAAACGTTTCGAGAATTTCGTTACAAACTGTTCCTGTGTGATTGTTACTTATTTATTTATTTTATTGTGAAGGAACACAACCAGTAAAATAATAAAGTCATTGTGATTTGACTGTAAACGCAACGGTTGTAGGTTCGAGCCCCGCTCGGGAGAATAAATTATTTTTATGCTCTCTGGCAAGACGCGGCGTTTAGTTTCGCCGCTCAGTACGTATGTCTCGAATTTGATAGGGATGCAAAACATGAAGTGTGAAGTGTACATTTGTATTTGTTTAGATCTTTGAGAGTAGTTCCTGAGATTAGTCCGTTCCAACAAACAAACTCTTTACATTCATAACATTAGTATACATAGGAAAATATTGTAACAAAGTAGAATATACTGGCTGGGATATGCATATAGTAGTACAGCCCAGTAGCTACTGGACATAGACCTTCTCCTGTAGGTTTACTGTAGAATTACTTCTTTTGTACTTAAACATGTAATATTTCGTATTTATCTAAAACCCGTCATCACATTTCTCAGGCACAATACCTATCCCTGTTGACACTCATAATTAATTCTGCACCCCTTAGGGAAGAGGGTTCGAAGGGGGGGGGTCGGCTGTCGTAAAAAAGTAATCAAACTTTCATCGTGTGTGCCAGCTTTATGCATGACCTTATAAACATTTTAGCAGAGCTTCCTATCTGCGAGGTACGTGACGAATTACTATGTAATTACTATTAACTTTAACGATGTAATTTGAATTAAAATCAGCTTCATCTTTAATTAAGTTTTAACACGTATATGGGTATAGTTTTAAGTCAGTTTATTCTTTTTAGGGTTCCGTACCTCATCTATATATATAAAAGGACTTGTCCTCACTGACTGAGGTAAGACGCACGCACAGCCGTAACCGCTGTGTGACAGATGTTTACTGTCGTAATCAGGATATCCACTAAGAAGGGATTTTGAAAAATTTTAACCCTATAAGGATGAAATAGGGGTTTAAAGTTTGTATGGATTTTTTTTAAATCGCCACCGATTTTTATAAAATTTGAAATTTACTCTTAAAAATTTTTCATTGAACACGTGTTTCATCGTTTTCTAGAATTCTCTCCCTAAGGGTGCCAATAAGGGGTTGAAAGTTTGTATAGGTTTTTTTTAAATCATCACCAACTTTTATAAAAATTGAAATTTAGACTCTTAAAAATATTTAATTGAACATGTGTTTCATGGTTTTCTAGAATTCACCCCCTAAGGGTGCAAATAAGGGGTTGAAAGTTTGTATGGAAAAATTTTTAAAACGCCACCGATTTTTATAAAATTTGAAATTTAGACTCTTAATAATATTTCATTGAACACATGTTTCGTGGTTTATTAGAATTCACCCCTAAATACGTAAGCGAAGCTGCGCGCGTCCGCTAGTAAGGAATAAAGGAACCCTTATACGATCACTTTGTTGTGTGACCGTCCGCCTGTCTGTCTGTCTGTTAAGAGAATTTATCTCAGGAACGCTTATAGATTGAGTTGAAATTCAATTCAATTGAGTTTCTGAAAAATCGTATTTCTATATTTACTTAAAAAAAAAGATATGAATATATCGTTTCAAATTAATAGGGTACTTCCGGTTGACCTAGAATTATAAAATTTGGAAGCTAGCATCTACAAGAAAAAATCAAAAAACTACGTTTGTTGTTAAATACTACAAAATAATAGAATTAAAAGCAGGGCAAAATTTGGTATTAAAGCCGCTAGGTAAGTATCTCAACGGGAACGAAGTATCTTATCACTAGGTTCCTAGAATAGGAACGCAGAATTAAAAATAAGATGATTCTAGTTTCGCTTCACTAGATAGGAAAAAAAAAATCCTGCGCCGCCTTTTGACTTGTAGTTGACTTTTTTGGTATCGAACCCACAACTATCACCACGGCCCTGTTGAAAATCTTTTTTTTCTATATCGACATGCGTGACTAAAGAGTAATGGCGAGATAACACTGCAGTCTGGCCCTGAGTTCAATGCCTTCAAAGGGGCGAGTTCGATTCACGATTCACACCCCTTACAATCTGCACAGCGACTGCGATAGGGCGGCGGACGGTTATTTGCTGTTACGTATTACCTTCTATAGACAGTACTGTCTTAGTTTATTTATTTGAGTAAACATTTTAACATTTTTTGAGTCCGTCATTGCGCACCGTTCAACATATTATGTCCTTAATATTGAGCGAAAAATGGGGAAAAATGGGGAACTTAACACCAGGTTCATTCTGTCTACCCTGCTGAAAAATCTCTTAAAAGAAAAAAAAATATTAATTTACTTATGCTTTCATAAATACCCATAGACATTAATTGGCGATCATAAAGGAACACTAAGGTTGAAAATGAATGATTTTTCTTTGTACACACTGTTTGTATATTTAATTTGCTTATTTATACTCCACAAATCTAGAGAGGAACTACTAGTACTTCACAAAACTAGTGAAAATGGGGGTAGCTATACCAACAGTTTTAAAAAGAAAACTTAATAAAAAAAATTAGGTGATACATCGTCTTAAATGTATATATTGGTTTGCGACAGTAAAACAAATATAGCTTTGTAATCTACGCGCTATCGGCGTCGCCCGAGCCTCGCCCGGACGCCGGACGCGGGCAACCGAGAAACAGTCGTTTGCTATTTGCGTATTTATATAGAGACGTGCCAGATTTTGTCGATCAAATTGATTTTGCAGACGGATTAAGAATCTCGTTAAATAAATTGCAATGTTAAGTTTGTACTATTTAATATACTTACCATAACAGTTGACAAACGAAGACGAAAAAGTTAAATCTTAATCGAATAGGTAAAAAAAGAAATTAAAAAACACCTTTTAATTAATGTTATTAACAGTGCAAACCTTATACAAAATTTTCTATAGACAAAATATAAATATAAAAATTCTACAGTGATCGGAATATAAGAAGTATGTAAATTTTCAAACAAATCAAACGCGAATTAGCTATCGAAATTAATTTTTCATATCGATACTACAAGTGTGCACGTACAGTACTACCCCGTCTATCTAACACAGCGGTCCCGGGGGCGCAGTAGTGCCACATCGCGCAGATTGGATAGCCTCGGTTCAAGGTTAGTACCGCAGAGTCTACGAGACTACGAGGCTCGTACAAGTGGCGAAGTCACTGCCTACGATATACAAATATTTTAATTCAATGTTGAAAACCATACTATTGAATATTTAAGCATAGAGGAACTAGCGAATAGAACTCCGTTCCCCACTTTCTGTATAATAGACCGTCGAGGTGCAGCGTGTGCTGCAATTAACTGTAGACGTGACGGTTGTGGATTGGATTCCCACTTCGGGGAATGAATTATTTTAATTTCCTCGCTTGACTACTCAATACGTAATGCAATCTCGAAAATTAAGCGGAAAGTGGAAAGCGGAATATCTTAACGTTACTTTAAAGTAACTTACACGCGTATGTATTTTTCTTTTCTCTACCTACGGAATATAGCGCGAAACATAGTTCTAGTTACTTAATTCCTACGGTATCGAACCTACTACTATGTCTATATATATTAGACAGTGTCTGACTGCGCCGCAGTGGCCTGTACAGTATCCTATACTCACAAAGGGTCTTTTGACGGTCCGGTGTCGTTTCTATTTCGCTTTAATTCGGCCGCCTCGTCTGCGCACAACGCATTAATCTCGACGTAGCCGTCGGCTGTGTGCTCCCGTTGAGGGAACTACGTTTGATGCTTTTATTTTTTTTTGCTTCACGCTGTATCCCGCATATTGCGGGGTAACCTAGTGTTAAGACACTCCTTTCTCTATTCGAAACATTGCATGTTGAGTTGTTATTACAAAAGCAAGAATATGACAATATTTTTTTTCCGAATGTGAATCGAGCCCACAACTGAAGCATTTATAGTTACATACTGTGACTACTGCGCCACGACGACCTCGTTTTTGTGGCGTTGCATTGCTATTTAATTGTAACTGATAGGTAGGTAGGTTTTTTAATTAAATATTATATAAAAAATATTATTGAGATAGATATCGAGAAATATTCACAAGAAAATTACTTAACTAACTATAATAAAATACACAAAGATGAGTGATTCTAGTCGGATAAAGTTAAATGAAATGTACTAGCAGGTATTAATTTTTTCATTTCTCGAATCGAACCCACAACCGTCGCCTTTACAGTCGCATGCCTGTGAAGATCTTTATTTAGATTAAAAAAAAATGTTTTTTTTATGTTCTTATTATAGCTTGGGGACCATTTTGGAGCAGTGGAATATCATCTGATGGTAAACTGGATGGATGTGGATTCGACATCCGTTAATAAAAGATTATATTTAATTTTATTTTTTTTTTCACTCCAATAGGTGTTCCGCCAGTCAATATACAATATCTCGAAAATTGGGCAAAAAGGGAAGAATAGAGTGCCTCAACACTAGGCTCTCTAGTCACAACCCGTCACACGTAACGCGAGGACAGCAGAAAGACTGACACAAGAATCTTAATTCGAGAGCCAGATAATACAGAACGCAGTCCAGTCGGCCCCAGACTCATTGCCTCATAAAAATAGAACCTCACAACTTTCTGCAAAGATTTTTAATTTTTTTTTGTTCTCTCAATTTTAATACCGGCTAGTGCTCAGCGTAATAATAAATACTAGGTAGGGGTTCTGTAGTTCGGTGCGTCTCTTTGATATGCCCTTTTATGTTTGTTTGTTTGTGTTTATATTTATACAGGCTCCGTGTTTACTCGGGAACTAATCGTCGCAGATGAAAGATACTGTACGGCAGTATTGTTGTGTAGTGATTTTTCTAATGGATATTATAATGTTTATAAGTGACTGAATATGTTGTTCTTTTTGTTTCTCCCATTTTTGTGTCCTTGATTTTTGATTTCAGTCATTGTAAGGAACAATGTAGGAATAATAAATAAATATAAGTAGTTCTTGCTCTAATCGTAAGTGTTTCAAAACATTAATCGAAACAAGTTTCTTGATATAAAATATGTTTATTATTAAAAGCTACACAATCATTGATTACTTATTGTATTTTTCATCTATATCGTATTATTTTAACAGGTTAAACTTTATAAAAAGACACAATGAGCAGTTAAAATCAAATATTTTCAATCTTAAAAGGCAAAGCTTCTAAACGTATTTGAAAGTTTCCAGCGCGTACTAGATAAGTACCGCCGCGCCGCGCCGAGGCGGGCGGTAAGAGATCGAGCTTTTAAAACTTCCCCGACCGATACTGCTATAGTTACATTTTATTTCCGAAATGATACATTGGAAAATGTTCCACACTTGAGATGAATACAATGAAAGTTATTGAATTGTGGTTTGTATAATAACTAGCTCGACAAATGGTATTAAGTTACAATAATTTATTTAAATAATTATAGTTCGACCCTTCTAAAGGGTAAAACTAAAAAACACATACATTTTTAAAAGCTTTTATTATTTTTAACTTCATATAGTTATCACATTTCGAAAGGTTAGCTAACTATGATTAACTAAGGTTTTAAAAGTATTCTAAAATACAAACACTTTCAGAAAGTAATTTAACTTACTACTCTTTTTGATAATCATTTATTTAAACTACTTCATATCATTCAATTTTCTGAAAAAATCTAGTAAATTAAATTTATTTACTACACACACCATTTAATCAATCAGCTTCACGCTGTATCCCGCACACAGCGGGGCTGTGCTGGCCGCCTGGCCGAGCCTATTACAATACTACTTTTGAGTTTATTTCTGGTGGTGGGATAGAGCCCAATATATGCTAGGTAAACAAATATATTTACTTTACATTTCTGATAAAGTTTTCGTAATAAATGCATTTTAAATTAAATTCTATATTTATTGGCTTTAAAGTATATTTTAGGTTGTATTCAATGATTGGAACTTTAGTCAGAGGCCTAAATAGTGACTAAACGTGCTCAAAGGAAATGAGATGCGGTCAAGAGCTTCCATGTAACGTAATGACAATTCGTCTGATGTCAGGAAAGCTTTAGAGGTCATTGGAGTGACGAAAGACTCATAGATTTAAAATTCTAGAGATAAATAAGATACAAATATGTAGCAGTTATTTAGTAATTAAAATATCAGGTTATAATTTTAATGTGTTTACTTACGAGGTAATATCTAACATGAGAAAAACAACGAAATTACCAGGCAAAAGAAGTTTTAATGACTTTTCTACAGAACTGCATGCTGTATTCTGCATATAGTACAGTAGGCGATGCAAAAACCTAGTGCTAGGACTCTCCGTGTGCCGCGCTTTGTACTGGTATACCTTTGGGTGGGCGAGGATATAAAAATATTTAATGGCTTCTATACCCGAATTAAAATCGATTCCGTATTCCTCACTCTTGTGTACGCCGGCTATGGAACTATGTATTGTAAAGAATTTTAGTGAAATTACTTTCTTTCGTAGTTTAAAGCAGATGCTTATAGAGAGATAATGATAAATGACTCAATTTTCATAGTTCGTTTATATGACAGCATTGCTGGGTGACAATTCAAGTTCTTACTATATTTAAATAGATTAAACATCTGAATATATTTTACTCTCGTAGCCCACTCATTTACTCATCATTAAAAATCCATAAACCTCCCAAGGAATTGGTCCACAAAATAACAAAGGAAAAAATTTCGCATACAAAAACGTAGTTCCACGTCAGTAGATTACATTTGAGAGGAGCTAGGTCAAGAACGAGGGCTCGGGCTCGAGAGCTCCACTAGTCTGCTCTCGCGAGCTCAGCGCTAATGAATGATGCATGTGGATGCTGTAATTATACGATATACTCGTACATGGTGCGCCAGCGTGTTCGGGGCTATGATAGAGTTCGTGTAATGATTTTGTGTGAGATTGAGTAGTTCTTTGTTTAGGCCGTCATGGTGATGTTATAGGTACAGCAGCTGAAAGCACAAAATAATAAACAAAACCCCGGTTGATGTGGATTCAATTCTTACTCATAACTATGAATATATTTAAATTAATTTCTTTTTAAAGTTTTAAGTATGCTAGTCACGCCTCCTGGAAATCGCCCAAACGCTATTAAGCCGTTAGGTTCTCATAGCCGTTCTCATTAGGTTCGTCATAATTCTTATCTATGTCTATGTAGAGATTTTCAGGTGTTTGTCACACTTACAAAAACATACATTAATTCTCCACGTTGAAAGACAATGCACGACGTTGAGTTCTGCCAATCAACACGCAATGCTTTAAGTATTCGGCGGAAAGGGAAGAACCTAAGCGTCCTAATGGAAAAGGAGTGACGTAACTTTACTAGGTTCCCGGGTTCTCTCAGCCTATCATGTGTAGGATAAATGCGATAGCTGTGAGTTTTATCTCCACTGAGAAAACTAATTATTTTCATTTTCTAGCGGCGGAATATAAACAAAGTGCTTAGATTCGCCACTCAATACGTAATGGCTCGAAAATTGAGCAGAAATCGCGAGGGAGAAACTTGTCACTAGTATAATGTAAATTAAAGAGCACTCTACTAAATTAGTACGAACATAAATTCAAAAACCTCTTCCTTTCTTTAAAAGAGGCAGTACTTTTTTAATTAGATTTTTTAATTACATTGTCATTATAAGTTGTCATATATTACTTTATGTGTGCTCGTGGCTTTGACTGGGTAAGTTGGGTTAGACAGATCACAGGTTCAATTTCCACTAAAAACTATAATTAAAATTATTCATCTTTTTGATACATTTCTCTCACCAACACAATATCAAATTTGCCTCATTTATTGTGATTAGAAAGAAATCACATTTCTAGTTATCAAACAAAAACAAACCTTCTATTCAAACGCCTCGTCCTCTTTAACCAAGTGAATTTAACTACACACGCTAGCGAGGATCGACTATCGAGTGCGATACTGCAAAAGATATAGCACGAAGGCGATAAACTTTGAATTCAGTCCAATGCCGCTCGTAAACTAGAGATCACGATTAGAAAGGCCTACCTTTATTATTAGATAAAAGTAGTCCAACTGTTTATTGCCTAGGTCTTTAGAATTTTAATTTAAGGGAATTCTATCTAAGATACTGTAATGATAATAAATGTAATAAAACGCTATTAATATTCATTCGGGAAGTTAAGTATGCATGCCCAGAAAAAGCAGAGGAAACCGAATGTTAAGACAGTTCTTTCTTGTCTGGTTACCAGAGCGAAGAAATAGAAATAGTTCATTCCTCTGAATGGGAATCGAACCCACACTATACCGCTCCGCCACAAAGGCCTTAGATATGTACAACAGTTTACAATAACCTTAGTAAAAAGGCGTTGACGTATCAGTCACGTATCACGCGCGATCAGATAGTGTCAGTCAAGTGGCCTACATCGCAGATGTTATCTTATAAGGAAAGCTTTAAAAGTTACAGCCCTTTTGTTTTTTTTAAATGTAGGCATTGTATATTATATGGGAGGCTTGGGTTTAAGCTCAGCTCGGGGGAAGATTATGTTCAAATTATACTGTTCTTTAATCCGGAAAGTTAAGCGGCGTTAAGTTCCATCACTTAACACGAAATGTTTCAAAAATCAAGCGAAGGGGGGAAGGGATAGCGGTATCTTAGCACTAGGCTCCATCCGCCTAAATGCCTGAAGATAAGAAAAAATAGCATACAAGGATAAATAAATAGCGCCTATAGCATGGTAATTAGTAAAACCTACTATCGTTACGTGAGTAGTAGGTACATAGTTTAGAGAAGTGTTGTGTTGAGTAATGAAACTCAATTGGAAAGTTCTTCTTCATATAACGATTACGTAAAAAATTTAAAAACACTCAACACAAGATAAAAATAAAAAAAAAGAAGAGTGATTGAAATTATTCTTTAATCTCTCATTTAGTATGTTTGACTGAAATGGACAGAGGGGCACATACAAACAATAATAGAAAGCAAAAATATATTTTTTTAATTTATGTCTGTCTGTCATTTGAATGAACTCAAGGCATGAGTTTGCCTGCAAATATATAGCAATCCTTATCTATACTGATACTTATTATAAAACTGTATTTGTTTGTAAGAAATCTGTATTTTAAATTGACTTTCAAAACAAGGAGGAGGTTCTCAATTATTTTCGATTCGATATTTGATTAATTATTTTGGATTCGATTTCGATATTGGATTATTCGATTCGGTTTGGGTATTTTTTGTAATATGGAATCATACAGTTATTTTACAAAGAATATTAAACATCCTTACCCAGATCAATAATTTAACATTTAAGGCTTTTTCTGTACGAATAAATTAAATTATTCATTGACATCACCACATTTGACTGTCAGTCAATTCTGTTTATTAAATTAATTATTATGTACTTCAAGCAAGCGAAGCCGCGGGGGGCCGCTAGTATGATATAAAAGAAAACAATTAATTTATTAAATGTCGAGTTTGTTGTGCGCACTTTTTCATTTAAAAGTAACTGGCAGTTCCATTACAGCGGAGGTTTATTTTGTACGTGACGACACACTTGTACTGCGCGCTGTCTGCCGTCGTCGCTCAGCTGCACAGCTACACGCTGTATACATATAGCAGATAGCAAGCCTGGGAACCTAGTGTTAGGATACTAGCCCCGAGTGGGAGTCACACCCGCATCCGTAGCTTCCCTTGCACAGCGCTTGACTGGTAATGCAACAGTTGTGGGTTCAATTCCTATTCAGAGGAATTAATTGTTTTAATTCTCGCTCTAGAGACAAGACATACCGCTGCGTTGAGTTGCGCTACTCAGTATCCAATGTCTCAAAAATAAGGCGGAAATTGGGAAAAAGCGTGCCTTAATACTAGGCTTCCGCTGTATCTCGGGAAATAGTGTGAAGCTAAAAATAATAACAACTAAATAATATAATTTCGTAACAGTTGTACTGACCAGCTTGCTATTCAAGTAAAATGAAGGCGCGGACACACGTCAAGTAGGACCGCCCCTGCGTTATGTGGGGGGGGAGTAATAAATAAAAGTAAACATATACGATCCATGTAATATATCTGCTTCCATTCCAAAATAACAAATTTGCATAAAAATATGTAAACTATTTCTAACTTACCGATTTACTCTTAACGTCTAAAGTGTTGTTATTTATAAATACCACATTATACAATATGTATTATAAAACTAAAGCCAGGAGGGACTGGCTGGAATAGTTATTTGTGTTGACCGACTTCAAAAAAGGAGGTTATCGGTTTCATATAATATGTATGTAATTATGTTCTACATTATAAAGATTATAATATAAGAGAACACTAACCTTCATCAGATGCAGCCTCCGCGAGACGGTGTCGACGCGCGCCGCGTGCTCGCCGCCGCCCGCCGGGAACGAGCCCAGGTACTGTGGGGGAACAAAACATTTTATATACTACCTATACTATATATGTACAAATAGCTGCGGTCAGCAGTTAGCTAAGTAAAAGCTTTTTATTAATTATTTTTATGGTTTCACGCTGTTCTCAGCGTGCTGAGTAGCGGAACTCAACGCCGCGCTTTGTCTATTTTGAAAATAATTTAAATATAAACACACTTCCGTGTGCGGTTCGAATTCATAATTCTATATTTACTATTATATAAACTATCAATGTGCTACGTCTCTGCCCACTTTTTGTCACGCATCCAACAAGTGGTGCTAAATATAATATTTGTTAATGTATTTCACAATAGTAATTCAATTATTATGTCACTCTCCCGACAGTCGCGTCCCCGGTCCCAGCCCGCCACCAGGCCGCCATGGCAACTAGCACATGGTCGATTGCTCTTCACATTGTCGTAAGGGTTCTCGGTAAGCAACTAATAATATAATAATGCCGGATGTTCAATTTGAAACTTTTATGTTTTTCGTTCGTATTGTTATTGTTTATTGTGTATAATATTTGTTCATATCCCACTGTATTCCGCACATATGATAGTATGGTAGGCAGAGGGAACTTAGTGTCAAGACCCTTCGCTCTCCATGAACTGTCCAACTTTTCAAATATTACGGATTGAGTGCTCAGTACTCAGTACTCGAGAGAGGAAATTAAAATAAATAATGAGTGTGAAAATCAAAAGTTGCATTTTCAGTCAGACACCTGTTACTGCGCCACGACGCGACGGCGAAACTTCTAACGCAGTTGCTTAATAAATAGGTAAATCACTTTTCAAATAATTTAAAATTATACAAAATCATATTTTCATGTTTTTACCCAAGATATACTACTAGGTTCCCTCTCCTTACGCAGCTATCAACCTCAAAACAAACTCGCTCGATTCACCAGTTTGCAAGTAATGGTTACCTGGGGTCGTACTGCGGTGAGCCGTAGAGAGGCAAGTAGAGCAGACGACCGCTGTGGTCGGTTAGTGGACTATTGAGTATTGATTGATAGATGAATGTTTTAATTTACTTTTATTTGGTTCACGTTTTAGGGTTTTTAGTGCAATTAATAAATAGTTTTGTATTATTTTCGATGACTAAAATTGAGAAGAGTGTATCTACTTATCCATATATATAAAAGGACTTGTCCTCACTGACTGAGGTAAGACGCACGCACAGCCGTAACCGCTGTGCGTAGAAACGCGAAAGAAGATTTTGAAAAATTTTAACCCTAAAGGGGTGAAATAGAGGTTGAAAGATTGTATGGAAAAAACTTTAAATCGGCCCCGATTTTAAAAAAATTTGAAATTTAGATTTTTAAAAGTATTTAATTGAACACGTGTTTCATGGTTTTCTAGAATTATCCCCCTAAGGGTGCAAATAAGGGGTTGAAAGTTTGTATGGAAAAATCTTTAAATCGCCACCGATTTTTATAAAAATTGAAATTTAGACTCTTAAAAATATTTCATTGAACATATGTTTCATGGTTTATTAGAATTCACCCCTAAGAGTCCAAATAAGCAGGCGAAGCTGCGCGTGCCCACTAGTTTTTCTATAAATTTGATTCGTTGTTATAGTTTTAAAATTTTAAATTTTGCTCGGAATTAAAGTTTTAATGACTATTTTTATGTAAGTTTTAATCAGCTTGTCTCCATTATTATATAAATTTTATAAATTTTTAAATTCTAACAAATTTTTTATTATTTTTCAATACCTTCATGTACCGTCTCGTCGGTTGTAGGGTATGTTTAATTAATTCTATATCCGCATTCCGGCGCCGTCCGTCGTGCGCTCAGCTGTCTGCACATTGCTGGTTTATGGTCGAGGAGCTAACGTTACAAACGAGCCATCTATATATGTTGTTTTTATTGTATTTACGAATATCGGAAAACAAATAAACGGAAGTAATCGGAATTAATAAATAATAAAATCTTTCATTTTCACTGTCTTTGCACATAGAAATGAAACTGTTAAGTTCTCTCTTAGAGTGTTCATATAAAGGTGATATCCTAGAGCCGAGTAGTTCAAGAACATACGATGATATTCTATTACGTCGCGTTATTTACCTGATTGAGCTGACGTAAGCTGTTTTTACTATTTTAGATTTAAATAGCAACTTTTCTCTGAATAGCAGTATAGGTAATGGGAGCCGAACGTTGAGACACTTCGTTGCCTACTTCTTACAAATCGCCAAATTTTCTAGACTTTGCGTGTTAAGTGACCAAGCTCACCGCATAAAATGACACTTATCTATTTTGAGGCGAAATTCAAAATGTATTATTTTTGTATCGAGCCTGAACCGTGGCTCTTACAATTAAACAAATCGTGGCGTTGAGTTACGTCACATGGCACGCAATGTCTGGAAAATTTGGGAACGGAGCGTATTAGTACTCGCTTCTCTTTGCCTTTGCCTCTAACAGGGTATTATATGCGGGGCACATCGTGACCCTAAAAAAAAATATCTAATATACTAAGTGGTATATGCATATTTCATGCCCAAACAAAGGCATACTAATAATTAGACTTGTCAAGTCTACTTTTCCTAATGCTACGAAATGAAAATGTAAAACAATCTCAGGTCCCTCGAAGAAAGCCTATTACGCAACCCTTCGTCGTCTGAAAACTTATAAATGGCAAATTTCAAAGCTTAGTGGCCACCGTAGACGGATTATATGACCGCAACTGCTCGAGTTACAGGTATTTGAAGGACAAAGGTCCTTTAAAAGTAAATACTGATTGTATATATTTATTTTTCATAATTTTATTTTTATTTCTCTTTTATATATGAATTGATTATTTTAATTTTTCTGGCTCTTGTAAGAAATAACAAGGGCGGCGTTAACTCTTGACACTCAACACTCAATGTCTCGAATATTGGGAACGGAGTGTTGTCTGTGTCTATCCTATACTGAATGAAGATTAAAAAAAGCTTTTAAAAAGTTTATCGTTGGGACTTTATGTGCTAGAGGGAACCATTAGAAACCTTTTCTTTAAACAATTAATAAACCTGCACAAGGAGCCATTTAAATCCCGACTGTTAATTCTATTGAAATATTTGTTTTTTCGTTATACTTTTTATTTTAATGCATGTTGTATTTATATATAAATATATTTATATTTTTTTGTAGAATAAAAACAATATCGAATAAAAATGTTTTTAATTTTAAGTTTTAACGAAGAATATTTATTTTTTCAGTTTTAAATTTAAACTGATAGAAAGAATTTTTATTTTAAACTTTTGTGTACCTTAACACACCGTAAGAGACGAGTAGAAGACGTTTCTTTATAAAACTTCTAAGCCAGAAACAACGCCATCTATTGGGGGGTGGCGAAATTACGTTCAGTTTTAAAGCTTTGCACTTACGTACTTAAGAACGTACCTAACTAGATACAGAAAGAAAGCGACAGATGGCGCAGTACTATAATTCGTGACAAATATAAATCTTTTAACTAATTAGCTATTGTGGCATATTTCTTCTATATCCATATAACTATGCTACAGTAAAACGCTATGACGATGAAGTATGTAAATGTATCTCATTAATCTATGTATACGGAAAATGTGTATATTAAAAATTAAATTATATTTCACGCTATTACTAAGATAATATCAAAAGGCAGCTTCGTGCTTTTTCGCCCTTAGCAGGCTAGGCAGAGATATTTCCGTCCCCTACTTTCGTGACGCAGGGGACACAAACGTGCGATTGTGAACACGACAGGTAGTGGGCTCGATTCCCACTCGTAAAAATTATATATTTAACTAGCGGATGCGCGCAGCTTCGCTTGCTTAATTAGGGGTGAATTCTAATAAACCATGAAACATGTTTTCAATGAAATATTTTTAAGAGTCTAAATTTCAAATTTTATAAAAATCGGTGGCGATTTAAAGATTTTTTCATACAAACTTTCCATCCCTTATTTGCACCCTTAGGGGGTGAATTCTAGAAAACCATGACACACATGTTCAATTAAATATTTTTAAGAGTCTACATCTCAAATTTTATTATAATCGTTGGCGTTTTAAATATTTATCCATACAAAATTTCTACCCCTTATTTGCACCCTTAGCGGGAGAATTCTAGAAAACTATGAAACACGTATTCAATTAAAAATCTAAATTTCAAATTTTATAAAAATCGGTGCCGATTTCAATTTTTTTCCATACAAACTTACAACCCCTATTTCACCTCTTTAGGGTTATAATTTTTTAAAATCCCTTCTTAGTGAATGTCCAGATTACGAAAGTAAACATCTGTCCGAATCGATTCTAATTCGATTCGATTCGATTAGATATACTATTTTTTTTTCAGAAAGTCATGTGACCATAAATCTGAGTATATAGTTTGAATAAAAGCATTTGACAGACAGACGGACAACAAAATGATCTTATAAGGGGGAACCCTTATAAGATCATTTTTTCTTAAAAATATAAAATAATAGTTTAGTGATTTTATTTGGGTTGATTACCTAACAATAAATACTTATCTACATGTGATTTTATTTAAGTACAATTTTTCCACTTCTACTAATTATTTCGTATAGCATTGTATCCGAGAGAGCCTAGTGTCTACACTCCGTTCTCTGTTC
This sequence comes from Heliconius cydno galanthus, assembly GCA_036379175.1. Taxonomy (NCBI): domain Eukaryota; kingdom Metazoa; phylum Arthropoda; class Insecta; order Lepidoptera; family Nymphalidae; genus Heliconius; species Heliconius cydno. The sequence goes on from JAKRZM010000573.1 coordinate 269,631, forward strand.
ATACTTTACATTAGAGTATAAGAAAAAGCGCGTTTCCATTTGATATGTTGTCATATTTCCGCAAAAAGTTTTTTTTAGTTTGTATTCCGCACTACACCAAATACCGAATCTAGTGTTATTACACTTCATTTACATTAATATACTTCTGTTCTCCACTTTCCGCCATATTCTGAATGCACTGCATGTCGATGAGCAGAACTCAACGCCAAGATTTACCTCGTCACAAGAGCCAAAATATGAAGATATCAAAAGTGCTTATTATAAGTTTATTTGAATAAAGAATGTTTTGAATTGAATTGAATTAATTATTTCATTCCTCTAAGTGTAAATCGAACCCATAACGCGTCCACTGCCCTTGCAGCAGGACGGCCTCAATTTACAATTTACTTGGTAATTTCAGAAGAGCGTCAGAAAGTGAAGTTCATCAGCTATATCAGTATGTAACCGGTAAAAGATACCAAATTTACATCCTCATCCTACATCAATATAGGAACTATCGTGCCTCTCTAATACCATTTACGAGCATCGTATTATGAAACACATTTTATAGGTTCAATTTTAACGACTTCAGATACTCATACTTTAGATAATTTAACTGGATTAAACTTTAAACTGTCGTTTAAACAATTTCAATTAATATTAATGTTAAATCCACGCGACTTTACGGCTTTACTGGGTGATATTAAATAAAGTAATTAGTTGATTATTTGGGCATGAATTATACTATTCATATATTCAAATTCAAAATATTCTTTATTCAAATAGACTACACACAAGCAGTTTTGAATCGTCGAATGAACATATAAACAAAAAGCTACCACCGGTTCGGAAGGCAGTTCTGCTGAGAAGAGCCGGCAAGAAACTCAACAGTCGCTTTTTATATTGAAAATTTTGTCATCCACAACTTTGCTTGCGTGGACTTAAAGATGTAAAGTGGAAAATCTCTTTTCCCGTAAAAATTTCAAATCTCCAAAATAGCTCTTCTATGTGCCAAATTTCACCTTACTTGGTCTACTAGTATCGGCTGTGCTTTTTCTTTCTGCAAATAGGAGGGTAGGTAGAAAAAAGAACAGGTAGACAACTTGATAGACACTCCGTTCCCATCAAGACACTTCCTTTGTCCACTTTTCATCAAAGCACTGCATGTCATGTGGAACTCAACGCCGTACTTTGTCTCGTTACCACACCAAGGAAATAAATATATTAAATATTCATACAGAACCATTTTTTTTAATATAGATTTGAGTCGTAAATGAAATATCCATGAAGATATCATCATGAAAATAGCACAGAGGGACAGTGCAAGCGATGCTTGTGGGTCCGGTCAATCTAGTAATACAAAAACTGGACTACAAAAACAAAAATCGATGCCGCTGAATTAGGGGAAAATTTAAAACCGGAGTTCTTTCAGCCTACTTTGCAATATGAGTTCCAGACTGCAGCTAAAACAAATACTAATAATTATATTGCCATTAATAAGAACGGAACGTAAAAAAGAGAAAATCCTGGCATCAAAGCTGCGAGTGTATATAAATTAGAAAGCAAATAGATTACTGGCGGAGAGCAAAAAGGTTAAGCTTTGTAGCGGACGCGGGAAACTATTTATAATGAACCTATTTGCTAAACAGCTTACGCGGTAATAGAGCCTTAATTGCATATTTTATAAAAACAATAATAATCTTCTATCGCACTCATTTACAATTTCAATGAAATAATAATGCTTGTTATTATTTTAAATAACTAACTTCAATAAGAGGTCAGGCGTGACGTAGGGACAAAACTGTAAATGGGTTAGTTATAGTCGATCCCCACTCGAAGAAATCTGGTCGCTCTGGTGTTGAGGCAAAAACGCGGCGTTGAGTACCGCCACTCAACACGCATAAAAAGAATTTGGCGGAAAATAAGGAACGGAGTGTCTTAGCACCAGTTTACCTCTGCCTACCCTGCTATGTGCGGAATGCTCTGAAAATAAACTTCAATAAAAGAAGGTTATGAGTTCGTTATGAAAGTATAATATTATTTGAGTATGATAATTTATTTGGGGCGTCAAGCACATGCTAATTTTATTACGTGTGGCTTGGCCTATTAATATTATAAATATGAGTATCTGTTAGGATGAACGATTATTTCACTGTCACCCAAAAACTACCAAATGGATTTAGATAAAAATCTAAAATAAACTAGCTAACGCTGTATCCCTATCGGGGTAGTCAGAGAAAATCGAGCGCCAAACGCTACGGTCTCTGCCCACCTCTTTCGCCTCATCCACTGTCATCAACCTCTTCATAAATGCCCTTCGGGAGGTCCTCATGCTTTTTACGTAACCTTCCTCCAGTATTTTTTTGATCTTTCATCACTCATTCGTTCGACGTGTCCAAACTACCTGGACGCGTTTTTTCTTCATTATGCGTATCTCTTCATTGCGCAATCGATCATCTAAGCTGACTCCGCATATCCTACGTGAAGATCGCATCTCCACAGCATTCATTTTTCTTTCATTCTTCTTCTGTTTCCTTGCCGTATAACATCGGTACCAATACTGATTTATTTACAGCTAAACATGTAGTTGTGCTGACGTTTCGCCGTCTCATCAATGCAGCTAAGGCTCCGTAAGGCTGTTACCGGCAGCAATACGTTTTTCCGCATTCATCTCGTATCTTCCACCTCTACTGAACATACTTCCTAAATATACCACTTCATCCACTTGTTCAAATATCTTACCGTTTACATTGATCTTGTATTCCGTCTTTTCTTAATTTCTTTCAAATATCAGAACTATTGTATTACTCGCATTCATTCTTAGAATATTATTTTCACAGCCTTCTTTTATTTCTATTTAGATGAAATTTTGCAGTAATAGAGCTTATACAACAGAATAACACGGAATCTACAATTAATGTAAAATCATAAGAACTACAAGTTTAGGCGGGCGAAGCCTTAAACATTTGAAATATAATAAACCATTTGATTTCCTCTACTCTAAGCACAAACCCGAACCAAGCTCGCTATTCCCGTCTAGTTAGTGAAAACCAATAATTTAATATTTCAATCGGTCGCAGCCGCAGCGCTCGACACTCGAGACTTAATTAAAAGGCAAATACGCACGCACTAGCAATAGTCTGTCGGTCAGGTTTGTCCAAACAATTATTAAACCACCACCCACCACCGCTGCGCTGGTACAAAAAGCCACGTCAAATTACACGGTTTGTTTAGAATCGGTGCTTGGAATAAAATATATTTGTGAAAACAGCTTCACGCTGTACCTCGCGTATAGCAGGGTAGCCTGAGGGAACCTATTGGCCACAACCGGTGCGTTTGCAGTTAATACCGTGCCGCGTTCCACTACACGTTTACAATTAGTTGTATCGTTATTTGATCAGGTATAACAAGATTAACATATGAATGCGCTGAAAGCAATTACACTGATCCCGGTTATTTTCGCGTGATGTTTTGCCAACGTCGCCGCATCGATTGCGGATTTCATGCCAGGAATACCCGGTCGGGTAACGAGCCTGGAAATAATGCAATATATTGTCCTATATGAGTATCTATGTATATATGTTTAACATATATTGTATTGTTAGCCCCACGCCGTATCCAGCATGCAGTAGGTACGCAAATGGCAACGTCGCATACGTATGTGTGCGTGACACGAAATACAGTTATGGATAAAAATCGTGAAATGAAAAAAAATCCTACGTCCAAACTGTTGAGGTACCTTGATTAATTTCTTTAGTTCTGGGTTTGAAATATTTTACACTATATACAGTTTCAGTAAAAGAAGCGCTGCCTCTTCCACGGCTATAGCATACTGACAGCGATGAAATGTAATCTAATAACTCAATTGGTTACGTTAATTATACGTGGAGCCCAAAATTAGCAGATTTATTTCCTTTAATTTTTTATACAAACATTTTTTTATCGTAGCAAGAAACCACTTAAAATATCTAGAAAGACTGTAGAATCAGGTAATTAAACATTGTCTCAATGTGTTTGTTCCTACATAACTCCTAAAGATCTCAACGTTATAAAAGTTATCATATCTTCCTTGTGAGGTTTAAAAGCTTTCAATGACGCTTTTACTAATATTAGTCTTATTAAATTCATACGTAAGCTTTTCATATTTCATACTCAAGTAATATGGATTTT
>JAKRZM010000573.1:278373-293680 GCA_036379175.1 Heliconius cydno galanthus
TCACGATTTTTATCCATACCTGTATTTCGTGTGACGCACACATACGTGTGCGACGTTACCGCTTTGACAGGTAAGTGTGTGCGTGCCTATGTTATACTTTACAAATGGCGTTTTATTTTAAAACAATAATTTTATTATTTATTTTGTTTGAAAAAATAACTTTTTCATTTTTGGGAATTATTTTTTTTCCGAATTATATTAGGCTTTTATAGAGTAGTTAAAACTGTGGTTTCATTTAAAGTGGTACTGACAATTCCACCCTGTATATATAGATTACCGTAAAACAAGGAGCTCCAAACTGTATCCCGCATAAAGTAGGGTAGGTTGTGTGTGGAAACTTAGTGTTAAGACATTTTATGCCATATTTCGAGACGTTACGTATTATTTTTTTGGATGCACTGCATCACGATGGTGGAATCCCATATGAGTGTGAAAGCGATTGTTATAGGCAGCATCCCTCACTCGGTGCAATGAATTTACTTAACTCGATGGCTCAGCATCAAATTCCGCCAAATATCAGCGAATGTCTCGGTTTTGGATGGAAATAGTAACATTCAGGTCTCTCTGTTTATCCTGCTATATCTGGGATAAACAGTGAAATTGAAAATAAACTTATATATATTAACTTTAGGTATGTTACGTGTTAGAAATGAATTCCAGTATTTTCTCGTATGAAAGTGCAATGGATGAATGGAACTCATAAGCTTTGGTATAATAGTCGCGTTTAATATTTTTCTATACGCCATTATATATTCATGCTAAATTGATTAATGAGGTCTTCGTGACGCAGCGGCACAGAATCTGACTGTACAATGACGAGACGCAACGGGAGTGAGTTCTATTTCCACCTGGGGGAACAAATATTTATTCCGCCGCCCAACACGCAATGACCGAATGAATTTTAAGAGAAATTTGGGAACAAAGCACTATATTCTCTCTGTATACGAGATAATACAGCCTGAAATAAAAAAAAAATAATTACACAAAAATAAAAAGATATATTAAACATATTTAATTAAAAAATATAAAATAAATATAAAACAAATTGAATTATATTCCTTAAAAAAATACTTTAATGATTTAAAAGTTCAATATTGTTCATATAAATTTCAAATAAGTTAATTTTGGGTGTTTTTGTAAAGTTTAATTGCTTGCTTCTGTTTCATAGAAAGCTCAACCATTTTCCGAAATACGGGACACGGTGAGCTTTTATTTATTTAACGATATTTGTTCGTTTATCAGAATCAACATTGAATATTTCTGAATTTCAATATCGAGTTTATATTTTTAAAGTAGAACGTTTCATAATATATAGACAATAAGAAAGAGACTGTATGCCGGTATGTATGTAAATAGTGTCTTTGTTGAAAATGAAAAAAGTAAATATTTAAATAAAAGTACTCTGTCTATGCCCATCGACTCGACTATAGTTTCTTCTATCGTACATAGCAAGTTATAAATTAGTGTTAGGATATTCCATGGTCCACTTTTGGTTTTGTAACTCAACTCAACTAATTCTCACCGTAACATCCACGCTAGTAGCTGCTATTCTGTGTATCTCTTCATTGCGGATTCGATTAGCTAGGCTGACTCCGCATATCCTACGAAGAGATCGCATCTCCACGGCATTCATCTTTCTTTGATTCTTAATAGAAGTAACCTAAATATGTGTTTAATAACAGTATTTTAAGAAAAATATAAATTTTCAATATCAAGCAACCAACACGTAACGTCTATATACCCACAAAAAGAAAAAAATGTATATTACTAAATCTTCTCTTATATATCGTTAAAATTAGAATTCGTTTTACATTTTGTTATCTTCACGCCCGTAGTGTCTAAACTCTACGCCCCCTCTCCTTACCCTGCTGTATGCACCGTTCTCCACGAACTAATCAATTTTCGAGACATTACATATTGATTGGTGGAATTTAACGACGCGTTTTGTTTTTTTGAACAAATTCTTTTTTTTTTCACATTATATGAGAAAGTCTAGTCTATATAATTATATTAAAGAACGATCGGTGTTCAATGAAGTACACACCTGCCTATCGTATACTCGTTTGGTACAACCCGGCGGTAGCGGTTGGTAACCCTACACCGTCCCTACTGGGGCTGGTGGAGGCCGACTCACTCCAGTGCACATGCTAACTACAGATTGTATGTACCTTTATTTTATTGAGAAATAATAATTGTATTAAATACGTATAATGTCAATAAATGGACAAAAGTGAATAAAGGAAAGTTTAAATTAGTTCTGTTTCAACAGAAAAACAGGCTGAAAGTGGATAACGGATATTACCACTAGGTTCTCTCTTCTTACCCTGCTATATGGGACATACAGCGTTAAAATAAAGAAAAACATAAATCGATGCTAAATACTTATTCGAATAAAATATTTTAAACGAGGTCGGGAGTATTCAGTTTCCATAAACAAACCATAAAAAGGAATTATTCTTTCACTTTCATCTGCTCAGTATATTTGTATGTCAAACATATTTATTTAAACTTTCCAAGTATCACTCGTCTTCTATATGAACTAAATTAAAAACTGTTGTAAACTACTTTCTACTTAAAACTTTTATACTTTCAATCTTTTTTGTTTTAATGTAATATATTTTTCTATACAAACAGCATAAATTCAAAGATCAATATTAGATATTAAAACGGCCAATACAAGTAATGCACACACAATATGTAGGTACAACGCTTATATATTGAATAATTTCATATATAAACGGGGAAATATATTATAATATAATTCCGCAGTGTATTCTGAGTGCCACTTCCAAAATTTAAAGTATTGATAAAAAAAATTCTAACAAGTAAAGCTTATTACACTGTTCAAGAATATTTAGAAGATAAACATGTATGGAATTAATGTCTATTGAATGTAATGCAGGATAGCTGCCAGCANAAACTTTCCAAGTATCACTCGTCTTCTATATGAACTAAATTAAAAACTGCTGTAAACTACTTTCTACTTAAAACTTTTATACTTTCAATCTTTTTTGTAATTTAATGTAATATATTTTTCTATACAAATAGCATAAATTCAAAGATCAATATTAGATATTAAAACGGCCAATACAAGTAATGCACACACAATATGTAGGCACATCTATATCAGTAGGTTTATATATAAACGGGGAAATATATTATAATATAATTCCGCAGTGTATTCTGAGTGCCACTTCCAAAATTTAAAGTATTTGTAAAAAAAATTCTAACAAGTAAAGCTTATTACACTGTTGAAGAATATTTAGAAGATAAACATGTATGGAATTAATGTCTATTGAATGTAATGCAGGATAACTGCCAGCTAATGTAATAGAGTGTACCATTGATTTAGAAAAGAGCAACTGTTGAGTTTCTTGTCGGCTCTTCTCACCAGAACTGCCTTCCGAATGAGTTATTTTCAATTCCGCGCTCTCGTAATAAAACAAAGAGCGGCGTTAAATGTCGCCCCTCATACGCAATATCTTGAAAAATGGAGAAGGGAGTGTTTTAACACTAAATTTCCTCTGTCTAACCCGCTATAGGCGGGATACAGCGTGAAAATAAAAAATAGCGCCTACCTTTGCATGGCGAGCTGCCAGCATGGCGCATGAGCCCACGACATCTCCCGACACAGACGCTCCGTGGTCGCACAACACTGCACTCTCTCCCAGAGATGCACCTCTGCACTGGAGCCGCGGTCTGGCGTCGACGGCTTGCAACTCGCCAAACTGGTCTGCCAGACCGGTCCCGCCAGCCCAATTGTCACGTTGAATGCCTTCGTTTTACGAGTTATAATGATACGGTTCAGCGAACTCAATCGCAGCAATGCTGGACCAATACTGGCCCTATGACCTGGATTTTTTTTGTTTTAAGTATTTTGTATACTTTCGGTGATAAGGCTGCATTTGTGCATTTTATTTTTATACTTAAAATTTAATTAATCGTATTAATTGTGCGTTAAAAGCTATTTTATATGATACTCGTATATGGCTCCTTAGATTTAAAATTTATATTTTTGTTTGTACACTTACTTATTTTTTTATTCTGTAAACATTCTAGTTTCAATTATATGATACTAAGTTTATTAGAAGATTATTAAGAATAACTACATATTTAAAAAAATACATCAACGAGGCCAGTTGTGACGCAGGGGCACAGAGCGTCACTGTAAACGCGACGGGCTGTGGGTTCGATCCCCACTCGAGGAAATTAAATATTTGTTTAAAGTTATATTACCATTTTTTCGCTATTGTGTCGAGGCAAAAGTCGGCGGGAAATGGGAAACGGAGTGTCTTAACACTAGGTTCAATGTGTGTACCTGTACCCTGCTGCACCCGGCTGTATGCGGCTGTATGCGGGATACAGCGTGATTTTCCACTTTACACCAACGATGTTAGTCTATTACTAAACATGTCGTAGATACTAATATCATATACCTACATGAAAGTATAGTTTTAGAAGTTTTCTCAAAAGCTTGTAATATAATATAACTTCAATTCAGTGTTGCATTTTGTCTTGTAGCTTCCCCGAATGGAGATTGAACCCAAAACCGACGACGACCTCAATTTATATTGAGGAAGTAGTAGTAGCAGTGACAATATACAAATTACAAATTACAATAAAATACAACAAAATAATAAATTAAAGTCTCTCATAAATAACCATTCCATTGTTTAACATTTAAATGTACCAGCGAGACGACGAGCGCGACGTGTCGTTTGTTTGGTTCGTTTAATTATAATTAATCAACCGAATGAGCAACACTGGATAGTAAATCGTTCTTGGCAATTATACACTGAATGCTGTTAATGTTGGCGCTCGCAGTGCCGTGCTCTCAGGCTCTACTCCAGTCTTTAGTGTTTGTGTCTGACGGCAAACACGGTGAGATTGAGTTTAACCTTCATTTAACCTACGAAAAACGTTTGTAATGAAATAGTTTTTATTATTTTTCCTTTCCGGTAAAACAATGTGTGCCGTTGAACTCCACTGGGTAACAAACGTTGCGTAATTTGCTCTCTGCCTTCCTATTATAATTATTATAATTATATATACGGGGATACGTAAAAAAAACTTCACGCTGTATCCCGTTCACAACAAGGGAGGCAGAGTAGTAGGCCTAGTTAAGACACTCCGATCGTGTTGAGTGGTGGAAGTCACCGCCACGCTTTGCCTGGACACCATAGTGAAGAAATGGAAATATAAACGCAAATATATATTTCACTTTCTCGAGTGGGGATCGAACCCACAACCGTCGCGTTACAGTCACAGCCTCGTGCCGCTGCCGGTGTCGGACGCTAATGTATTTAAAGATTTTAACGTATTGTCAAATATTTAGACAGCATTGATTATATTTGCAATTTACGTAACTTCGAGTCAAATAACCTTTATTATGAAATGTAAATGAATGCACTATGTTTAATAAAACACTTTAATTATCAAAGTTGGTAAATAAATGATACAATATAGTTCAAAGCGCGGCCACGACGACACTCACATTACAACTTATATTTATTATTATGAAACCCAATATTTATTTAACCAAAAGTTTTACGCTGTACTCCGAACTTAGCGGAAGATGTTCTCGGTCGACCGGCTGAACTCACAGTCAGACAGTGTCCGCTGACAGGTCCGCTGTGGCGGCCTGTAAAATAACCTTCTCGTTTCTTCTCTTCTCTTTTTCAGCTTTACGAGAAGTGACCTTATGTTAAACACAGTGATTCAGCTTTTGTTTTATTTAAGCCAAGCAAATTATATAATTTAATTTAAGCTTTCAATGATTATAAGTGAAAATAAATATTTCCACTAAAGTATGTGGCGGTTAAAAAGATATACAAAAGCAGAAAATACAAGCATGTGACTCGAGAGAATAAAATATTTAATATTTTAATTTCCTCACTCTGGTAACGATACAAAGCGCGACGTTGAGTTCCGTCACTCAACAAGCAATGCCTTGAGAATTCGGCGGAAAGTGGAAAACGGAAGTGTTTAACCAGTGAGATATATATACCTATTAAAGCGAGCTTCTAATAATGTTAAAATAATTATTCCCTTTACCTTCCTCAACCCCTTAATTTTCTGTACATCCATATCTATATTATAAATTCGAAAGTAACTCTGTCTGTCTGTCTTTCTGTCTGTCTTTTACGCAATCAGGGCCAAACCGCTAATTTAATTGTGATGAAATACTCATATAGAGATACTTGAGGGTCTCGGGATGAACATAGGGTACTTTTTTTCCTTATATTTGTAATATTATCGATATATACCAATATATTAAAATATTATTTATTAATTTGACATACAATTTATTCCCGCATGTTAATAACGACCGCCGTTGCTAAGCAACAATTTGCAAAGTTTGTTGTTAGAAAACGTCACCCAAAATGAGCTTGCTTAACGCATCTCTCTATTGAAAACTGAAAATAATTTCATAATATAATATATTTAATAAATATTCGTATAGTTCAAGCGGGCGTAGCCGCGTTCGGGTCCACTAGTACCCTATATAAACAAAATGAGAGGAGTTAAAATATATATAAAAATAATGTTCTTATACGAAAGGAGCTGTAAACCTATAGCATACTTTTCCAATCGAAATCAGTTGAAGTAAAATCTATTCCTTTGAAGTAAGTAAGCTTCGATATTTCTGTATATATTCTTTAAATAGAATCAAACTCAAACAGTAAATATTCTGTAACACTAACCTCACATACCTATATATAAATTCGTATGAAATGTTCGGGACAACCCTCCTCGGGCTACCTCTATATTTAGAAACTAATGTTTGATAGTGGTTGGTCTTCAATGGGAATAATACAATTATGTTACATACAACGAGTATGTGTCGTTCCTAAATAATTTCTTATTGGAATTTAAAATATGGTGTTTCATAATTATTCCATGGCCTGTTGTGGCGCAGCGCAACTGTTATTTGTTTGATTCCCGTGGAAATCTAGTGTTAAGTAAGTAGTAAGACACTCCGTTTCTATTAAATCGAAGAAGAAGCATTCTGCAGACATTGAGTATTGAATACCACCGCGAGAAAATGAAAATATAAAAAGTGTGGTATAACACAAATTAAACTCACACCCGGTTGCGTTTACAGTCGCATGCTTACGCACCTGCACAAGCACGCGACTCCAAAAATTTAATACTAAATATACACATACTGCCTACCCTGCTTTATGCGGGATGCTGAGTAAAGCTGGAAAAATACTTTTAAAATATGTGAACCAAAGAAGTATTATAATAATTAGCAAAATCTAAGTGTCCTAAAATCCAGTTCCCCGATTCCCATGTAATTGTTAAAGCACGAGTATTTATTTAGCGGCAGAGTGCGATTCGATGTCGTCGGTTAGTTCCCACTCTCCGCCACTCTCCGCCACTCACGGCTGTTAGTCGCTCGCTCTTCATTTTATTATTCTCTAAACGCAGGCCCCATTCTCCATCGAGAAACGTAAATATATATAATTGTAGCTTTTACAACCAAATACTTACGTAATGTTTATAATACAAATACAACAACACAAGGTAAGCAAAGATATATTTAAAAAATATATGACCCTAAAGTCACAAATAAAGTTATCATAAATTTTTTAGCTTCATCGTGTCGTAGGACAGTAGAACAGCGTCTGGCGACATCTGTGTGTTTGATATCATGGATATCTTATCTCAGCTTCATCATAGTCAGAGAAAACGGAGCGCTCACCGCTACGGTCATGGAGAACAATGTATTTAAAAATATTTTGTATAAAAATGCAGGGTTCAGTTACGCCACATGACGCACAATGTCTTGAAAATTAGGTAGAAAGTAAACACTAGGTTCCTTTTGCTTAGGCTGCTATGCGGGAAGAAACTCGATGCGACTTTCTAAATTTAGAATGTGTGTGCGTGTCATACGTTACTTAGTCCTTTAGTTTCACAGAGATAGAGTCCTGACTCTTAATCCCTTAAAATTATCTGAGTGGAAATGAAGTTAACCGCCTCACTTAAAACTTACACATAGTTATTTATTTTTATTTTTATTTTATTTAATAGGAAGCCAACGTTGTATACAATAATAATTCAAACACTAAAAACAAAAACAATCTTACGCGAGTACGACATTAATTGTATACCCCACTTACAGGCTAACTTGACATGCATGAAATAAAAAAGAAAAACAACAGAAAACAAACACAATACAAATCATTCTACACTAACATTACTTACACNTACGAAATTTAATTTTTAAAAGCGGAACGAACAAAGAACGACTGTACTGCTCTTAATTGTTGATACTCTGTTCTGTTCTAGTTATACATTTAAAACAGTGTCTCGATGATGTAAAAACTGAATATATCAAATACTTGCAATTATTTGTCCTTTGTAAAGTCTGAAGGTCACGTAGAGTCAATACAAGGACGACTTACGACGCGCTGATATGAAGAAGAAAAATTGTCACTCCTTGTTTTATGATCCGTGAGGAAGCTGAGATTTGTAACGAAACTACGTTTTTACTTTTATTGTACGCTGTCATATAAATAATTCAGGCAATGTTGTGGTTGTTGCCGAGTTTTTTTGTGTCTGATATATATTATATTACTCAATAATCTAAAAAAATTTAAATCATTCATTCCCCCGAGCGGGGATCGGAATCTGTAACCGTCACATTTACAGTCAGGCGGCCCTGGCGGCCTTCAAGGGCGGTCATGTATTTGCTATTCTGACAAAGGATTAAAAAAATATTTGATAAACAGGAGCCAACGATACTTTTACTTAGACAAGTGATGAATAGCAATGTCACACGAAGTGCACTTACAAACCATCGACTTATAATAACAATGTTAAAATGAACAACACTCCAGAGTAAACGTTCCATGTACCCCGCGCACACACCGCTGTCACAGGAAACCAGAGTTACGATGCAGACCGTATCTCATAAAATATTGAACTTATAATTACCAAAAGTTCTTATCTCGAAAGCAATAATGTATGAACAATATACGTCCACTATAAAATGCTTGTAAAGGCAAAATTACTGGGGGATTTATTATTATCTCCATTCTTATATAAATTATGAACGATTCGACCTGTTTTATGCATTTAAGCATTAAGAAATTTATATTTAAATAATCTCAAGTTTCTAAAATATTCTAATAATCGCTAATCGCATATTCCCTTTTTTTAAATTATATTTTTATATTACTAGAGCGAGGAAAATAAAAATATTTCACTCTCCCGAGTAGGAATTAGTTTCCCCAGTAATCGAATCCGCGTCCACACTAGCTCTGTCACATTATGTAAATGAATGGACATTGTATAAAGTAAGCCTATTAGTAGTGCATTTCCGTTTGCAGCAAAGTGTATGTAAATCTGTTGAGAGAACGACGTGATCACATTTCGTATTAAACTCCTTGCAATTATATAGTTGTGCAGGACGTGACGGCGGCGTTAGGTTACGCCACATGTTTGTTTTAGTTCGATATTTGAATAATAAATGAAGATAAAAATATTTCTATCTAACAAACTTGTTCTGTTCTATTCTGTTCTTTCTATTATGGCGTTCCGAGCGTGCCAGTTGAGCACAAAATCAATTCGCCAGTGTCACGTTGAAATCTAACAAACTTTATACAAATGGTTATAGTTCGTGTATCATCCTCATTGTATGTAACTTTCCAAGCCATCATTTTTGTTTGATAGTTGTGAGAGCAAGTGTTGCAAGTATAGTGGGTGCGGTACGTCCGTCACCTATCTATTGATAGCAGTTTGACGACATCGCCATCTTGCTGCAATATGGTACAATATGGTGTTGTAACAGTTTAGTAATATAATACAAGTTTCATTTTTGTGTAAATGTGCGTATATCTTTCATCTTACTTGTATTGCATCCAAATTCTTGAGGCCAGTCGTGGCGCAGTGGCACAAGCACACGAGAGAGAACGTGACAGGTTGTGGGTTATTAGGAAGAAATGAATTTTGTATTTTTTTAATTTTTTTTACTCTGACAACCAGTCAAAGCACAGCGATAATTTTACAAAGGTTCAATAGTGTTAAAATAAAAATGTAGCTTAGAACACTACTGTTAATCACTAAAGATTGATGGGGGTACTCAATAGCCTCTACGGCACGGAACGCAATGAGCAGATGAGTTAAATTGTTGCCGGTTCCGTATCTAATGTCCACGACAGTCATTACAGGCAGTAGTAGGCCTCAGGCCTCTGTAATCTAAGCTGGTCGAGCCCTAGCCTAGGATAGTTGTCAGTCTCACTTTCACAGCGACGGTCTTGAGTTCAATCCTCTCGAGGTAATTAATTATTTCTACTTCCTCGCTTCGGCAATAAGACAAAGCACCGCTACGCAATACACTATGTCTCGAAAATTGAGCAGATATTGTGGAACGCCGTGATATCTTTGCCTACCGTGCTATAAGCGGGATACATCGGGAACTTCAGAAAGTCTGTTTATCACACAATTATCAATCAAATTAATAGAAAGACGTTGTTCGAAGCAGTTTAAAGCAGCTACTCACGCCGCGTATGTTTGTTTCTACTACTTGTATATTAGTTGTGCTATTATTGCGATACTTCAATTTGTGTTTACTGTTGTGGCTCGAGTTATATGAGGTAACGACACTCTATTGCTTTGATGATATACTTTGTAGCACAGCGTTCTTGACAAAGCTTTTAGTCCGCCACTCAGTACTCATTGGAAAGATCTCTTCTACTTCTCTTTCGTGCCTACGATTGAAAAATTCAGATTATAATTTTCCAGTATTTAACCACGTCGACTGCGCTATCTGTTGCCTTAGTCAAGTCGTCACACTCGTACAGGCAGGTGAACGGACACTTGGGGCCGGAGAGTACGAGTGCCACTCACACTCTATCCACACGTACTCCATCACGGTGCACTGCACTGCACTGCGTCACAACGGTCTCTTCTTGCCAAATGTATATATTTTTTAAATAGTAATATTTTAAGATAATCTACTTCAAATCTATACGGAAACTTCAGCTAGATCGAGGTGTATCATTAGGGGTAACTTTTAGTCTCGGGAATAAAACTTTACAACTACTTTTCATTTAAATTTTAAGTACAAAAGCTTTAGAGTTTAGAATTTCCTTCGGTCTAATGGGAGCGTTTAAGCCACCGCGTTAATTCATAACACGTTATTACGGAATTTTAGTTAAACTTCTTCTATCACAAACTAAGCGCATAACTTTTAAACGATTCATTTATTTATTGTTTACAGCTTCACTTGTATTCCGCACATAGCTGGATAGGCCGAGGGAACATGGGACCCACTGTTAAGATACTGTGTTCCCATTAAGACATTTTAATTGCCCACTTTCCGCTAAATCCTGAATGTATTTGTTACCAGAGCAAGAAAATAAATAAATAAATCAGCTTCACGCTGTATCCCGCTCCCACCAGGGCAGTGACGACTAGCTTGAACATAATATTATTTTCTTTACAATTTCTGTTCTGTTCTGTTCTGTTCTTTCTATTATGGCGTTCCGAGCGTGCCAGTTGAGCACAAAATCACTTCGCCAGTGTCACGTCTTTACAATTTCATTATTCTTTATACACCGATAGGGACAATCTTTACTCTTTATTTGTATTACAAGCATGACGTTTGGCTCATAATATGAGTCTTAGATGACTCATTAAAGTGAAGTACACATAATATTTGTAGTTTCTATTTAAAATAACATATTAAATTTTAAGTGAACGTAACATTTGAAACATAATAAATTTAATTTGCTTCACACAATCGACGTTCCCGCTGGCGTGTAGGGGGCGTATAGGGGGTGGTTGCCAAGTTTCCTACATCTGGGTTTGGCAAGGGACTCTCATTACTTTACAAATGTGAAACTTTTGATTTTCCAAAGTGAAATTGTTATAAGAACCAATATAGAAAAACAATTTAATTTGAGCTTTGTTTTTTGTTGAAGTAAGCAAAGACAATCTAGTAGCCTAATTTCCGAATGAAAATTGAAATATTATATTCCAATACTTGCCAAACTTTTCTCAATAAGAAAACTGTTATATTTTTTGAAGCTAAACCCGAACTTTATAAGAAATTTGAGACCTCCAACTTTTGTACGGAACCCTGCGGGCGAGCCCGACATGCGCTTGTCCGGTTTTTTTTATTAAGAATGTTGAAGAGCGTGGAAAGTAGTACTCCTCTTTAGCTTGAGTCGGAAGGCAGAACTTGGTAACAGAAGCCGTATCTTATGCCTTGCCATATAGAGAAGAGTTAGAGTTGAATTTTAATAAACATATTAAAATGAAGTGTTTCTATATAAACAATATAACAAAATATCCAAAAAAATAGTTTAATGTTTAACGGATTGAGGCAACCTAACTTTACATTAAGAAACTCCGTTTCACAACGCCGCGCTTTGTCGACCAAAGTGAACTAATTAAAATAAATAGAACCACTCCCTCTATTAGGATAGAACCCAAAGCCATCACTTCCGGCCAGTCGCTGCCCCACCGCGGCACAACGGCTTCAAGAATCAACTTAATTGTTAAAAATGACATTACATTGTTATACAAGTTGTTTACAAACTGAGCAAACATTTGCATATGTAATGTTACAAGTCTGTCGTCGGTTAGTTAGCGAGCTCTCAACTCGCTCGGACGGAGTTTCAATAAACTTTGCCTATATACGAATTCCTTTGGGATTGCTACATTTTATGTGTGTTATATACCTACAGGGTGCAAGCCGCATATAGGCAGCATATAAGGCACAGCACCTAAAAAAAAATAAACTCCATAATACATAATAAAATGACATCCTCTCCAACTCCATATGCGATGGTTGAAGTGAGACACAGTGAGCCCCGCGGTCAGTTATAGTCCCTCAGGAAACTGATTACAACGCGCGGCTTACCGCTGCTATAATTACGTGGAAATTGACAGTAAAATTATTAAACATATTAATATAAATTCAGAACATACGTGGACTTGAACCACGTCCTTGTTAAGGCTGTCATAGTACTAACACATATTACGCACATTACACTTGGTCGCTAGAGTACTATTAGCTAATTAATTATACATACATATGTACAATCAACGAACTGGCTTAAGTTGTCGAGTGACCAACTCTAATTGCTATGAGAGACAGTAAAGACCAATAAAAAACCAATAACCCGCGATCTGTGGGCGTCGTCATTCATAAAATCCTTTATAACATGCAAAGTATTTTCACTTTCACTTGAAATTAAATTCCACTTCACATTCCCGAAATCTCAAGTTATTGATCACTTGAACCCTTGCTTTAGAAAAATGGCCGGAGCTCGTCACTCGTCACTCGCATCGATCTCAACACATTTTGAATAGAAAAGTGGATTTTCTTTTGCTGTTTCAGAGCTAACAACTCAATCGATTGAAATTTATAAGTTGGAATACAATGTAGACCAATAAGTAAGTCTATCTCTTACGCGAAAATTTTCACGAATTACCAATATTTGTTTCAGTTCGGTCACATCGGAATAATATGATTAGGTACCTACTGATGAAATCATGGCAAAAAAACAGTTTGATGATAGTGAATGGAGCGAAAGAGATGTGCAGAGACCGTAGTGTTTGGTGCTCGCTCCTCTCAGGCTAACCCCCTAAAGGGATAGGGATAGAGCGTGAAGCTAAAAACACCACATTTTTAGGTCGTTCTTGGTTCCTGTTTGGTTTTTTGCAATCTATTATGGAAATCCACTTGACATAGAATCTTCCTTTACCTACATATCTATACTTTTTAATATAATTGATGATTATAAATCTGTTTTATAATTGTTTTACATATTTGTTAAACAATAATAACCTAATAAGAATCTACTTTATGTTCAGTTTTACAGCATTTATAAACGTACAGATAGATCACTATAAACAATGCGCTGGCAGCATCTGCGTCGCTCTCCTTCCGTTTTTCTACAGAAAATTAATTTGGAACTTCAGTCAAGCTTATAAAGTCCATCTGTCAAGAGATAAACGTAATTTGTAACTTAACGAGGACATTAAACGATTTGATCTTTTAAAATTTTTCGAAATGTCCAAATATGAATATTTTTATTTGGCCTGTAAAATTTTTTTGAAAATTGAATCAATTAGTCGGGAAGTAAGGAACGAAGTGTAATAATATTAGGTTCCCCCTGAAATACAGTATAAGCTGAAAGAAAAAAAAAACAGATTGTAATAGCTTTGATAATCTGTTAAAATAAAATATTCTAACGCATATTTTTACTTTAAGCAATATGATAGAATACGTTAGTAATAACAAATATACAAAAACCACATCGTTCATTCCTTTTGTGATGAGCATTAAGAAATAACATATGAGAAATAATTTATAAAGTTTCATAACTTTTGATAATTAATTACCAAAATTTAAAATGTTTACTTTATTTCTAGATATTACGTTAAAAATTGAAACAAAAAAAACTTACTCAGTCGTCGTACACCGTATACATTACTTCCATTAAAATGTCTGCTAAATCGACACTCTTCAGCAAAATGTCTCATATATTTCAACAACAATACGTCCACTAGTCCCAGTCGTGACAGACGGCGGCGGTGTCTCTGCTGCGGTGTCCCGGCGACACGCGACCCGCGTCCGGCGTCCGGGGGACGACTTCTACTAAAGAAATTATATGTCTCGGATACTTTACTAATTTGTTGTATTTGTAGTTTTGTTATAGTTTATAGTTAAAAAAGAGAAGAAAACAGGCTAAGCGCCTGATTGGTAACACGACGGTAGTGGTTTCGATTCTGACTCGAATAGTGAATAATGTCCATTTCCTCGCTCTGTTGCGTACAGGACGGCGTGTGTTCGACAAAATGCGGCATTAAGTTCCGTTAATCAATACAAAATGGGTGGTACATGGCACATGGGTGAACAATCTAATACGGAGTGTTAGCACCAGAGTCTCTGAGACTCTAATGAACGAATTTAGGAGAAACTCTAAAGTAATACGGTTGATTCATCAGAATAGGCTATAGTTTATGTTAAGATTTTGTATAAATCAATAAATATGAGCGGACGAAGCTGCGTTTGACCGTTAGTTTCAAACAACCTAGCCCAAGATCCCAGAGCCGCCAGACCTACGTCATTTTAGCAAAGCTGAAATTTTGAGAATTAATCCATACCTATATTATAAATTCGAAAGTAACTCTGTCTGTCTGTCTTTTACGCAATCAGGGCCAAACCGCTTATTCAATTGTGATAAAATACTCATATAGAGATACTTGAGGGTCTCGGGATGAACATAGGATACTTTTTTTTCTCATATTTGTAATATTTTCGATATATACCAATATATTAAAA
>JAKRZM010000573.1:300119-326651 GCA_036379175.1 Heliconius cydno galanthus
TACAGAGCAGCGTGCCCTGGGAATCTTTGACGCAAAGACATTTTGCGATATCTTGCGTCACTTTATCCCGGGAACGTGCCAGTTTGTAAATGAGCTTCTGCCCCTCCACAGTTTCAAGTTTATCATACAATGGTGACAAACTTTCACTGCGGGCTCTGGCTACAGCTCTTTTACAGGCACGTTTAGCTACTGTGTACTCCAGTCTCTCTTCAGGAGAGTTGAATTACATAATATCGACATTCGTATAACAAAAAATATTATGAAATATACGACGTATATGAAAAATGAATCCGTAAATCCATTCCGCAAACAATTTATGAAATAATGAGTGAGCTAAAGTAGTTAGTTACTCGTATCGTACCGCGCCTTGACAGCGCTATTACGGGGACAGACGAGATTAATTTTCCAAAGCAACATTAAAACTGAACTGCTCCCTAATTGCCTGGCTGGCCTGGCTGGCCTGGCTGTTGCGAGCCTCAAGTAGACTAGGTCACTTGTCTTTATCTTTCTTGGTTTTCTAATTTGTATAGTTTTTTGTTTTCAATTTAAGATAACAAATAAAAATGGTGAGGTCTTATATATATAAAAAACGACTTTAAAAAAATATTTAATGTTTTTTAGTTATTTAGTTCGTCTAGTTTTAGAGCGCTCAGCTTTTAAGGATCAATTTAAATGCAGATTAGATTTTTGTGTAATAAGTATCAATATCTGTTCGTGTCGAAATACGAAATAGGTATACACAATATGTGCTTAGTTATCTTTTCGCTAAGTAAGAGCAAGGGGTATTTTTGGTCGAGCGGGGGACATTTTGTACGAGAAGAAACTATTTAGCATTCCATGTCACCGATGATGCAGCTTAGAGCGGTGCGGGGGTAACCTCTTAAGTAGCGCAGTGGCTCGGCGTCTTGCTGGAGACACGACGGCTACGAGTTAGATCGCCAATATGGTTTTGATGTATGGGATGAATGTTTCAAAAACTAGTTTCCCTCGCGCAGTCTGTACTGTACTGTACTGTACTGTAGTATACCATTTCGCACATATAGTTGTCCCCCCACTACTCACCACTACTGCACAGGCTCCTGTGTCCTTTGACGTCGCCCGTACGAAATTCCTTTAATAACTTTGCAACAAAATTTACGTGTCGCAAAAGGACATTCAGTGGAATATTTTGAGCTACATATATAATGCGGAGTGAAAAGCTTAGAGATTTTAAATGTAAATTTTTAAACGTAGTACGTAGTAGTGTACCGCACCGGCTCTGGGGCGAGCTTGTCGAGGAATTTCTTTAGCGTTAAATTATTATTCCCAAAAAGATGTTATGTTATGTGTAACTTGTTAAATGATTTTTTTTATTCAAAGTTTTTTTTAGAGATTAAAATTATGTCAATGTATTGAAAATAGAAAATAATTATATAATGATATTTTAATATTTGTATAACTGTTTTGATAGTAGACTAGGCGATGAGAGTTGGGCAGAAATGAATTAGATTTTGTATTTTAAACTTTTTCTCGTATCTTCGTCGAAGAGAACCTAGTGCAAAGTTGTTTCGCAATTTTTACTCTTCTTTAACATCGCGTATGGAGTGAAATTTACTTCAAAATAAACATTAGTATTATGTTTAACTTTACAGGGACCCTAATACACAGTCTCCCTCCGAGTGGAAGTCGAACCCACCACCATTTACAGTCAGACGCTGTGCCGCTGCGCTACAACGGCCTCAGTGATTATTTTTCATAGAAATGATTAATATTTTTAAAATTCTTAAAATTAGAAAGATAAAAAGGAAATAATCTTTTCAAATTTTTACTAGCGTCAAACAGCTTTAGATAGTATCTCAGCTTACATTATGACTTAGACCCTTGGATATACCACCCCTTTGCAACAAATTTTCTTTTCGTACCCAACTTATATAAAATGATAATGGAACAGAGTAAGCCCTCACTCCGCATTTAAATGTGTAACATTGTATTGTGGTCGCGGCCTCACAAGTCCACTTGAATCGCAACTTATTTGTTGTTCTAAAATGTTGCCAAATAAAACGTAAGCCTTGGCTTTTGTATCTGCCCCTTTGAATTCGTTTATTTATTTCAATGAATTGTTTAGTAATTTTTCGTGATTTTTTTAGCTTCAATGGTCAATATTTGGTCTGTTTAATATAAATATTTTATACCTGTATCAAATTTCATTAAAATCTATTTAGTGGTATATCGGTAATAATTATTATGTTTAACTATGAAAGAGGCCAGTCGTGGCGCACGGCACTGCTGTAAACGTGACAGGTTGTGGGTTCGAGTCTCACTCGAGGAAATCAAACATAACATATTTTCATCTCTCTAGTCGAGGCAAAGCGCGGTGGTGAATTCCCGCATTTACCACATAGTGCCTTTAAAATTCGTTGGGAAGTGGAAAACGGTTGTCTTAATGGGCACGGGGTGTATTAACACTACACTCGCAGGGTCCCCCTACCTATCCTGCTGTGTACAGGATACAGAGTGAACCTAAAAATATATATGACAGTAGAAACACTCAACAAAGTAGTAGATAAGAGCAAACTTCCAAAGAAAAGAATGTAAAAGTGAAGAAGAAAATATTATAATCTAATAAAAAATACCAAAATTTACCAAAAGCAAATATACAATACATTTAGGACGTCCCCACAGAAGGCCCGGGGACATCCCGATAAAGTCTATCCTCGAGTGCCTTCCCTGTGATAACGACGCTTGAATTATTTGTTACACACTTATTTTTATGTTTCTTTATCGTTGACTATATAACGACTTTGGTGTTATTTTTTTATTAGCTTCGAGCTATATCCCACATTTAGCACGAGAACCTAGTGTTAAAATACTCCGCTTTCCATTTTCTATCCCATTACAGAACATTTTCTTCTTCTTCTTCTCTTCCACATCTTAAAAGATTGGTGTCACCGTTGTGTTTTATCTATAAAGATCGTAAAAATGACAAAATTTAAAAAGTCCTACCTGGTACAGCCTGGTAACAGACAGACAGACAGACTGACATGGTCCTACTACGCCGCGCCTGCGTTATGTGTCTCAAGTTTCTAAAGCCACAATATATAAAGTATAATATAAGCAGTTAATTTATAAGTAACAATAAACATAAAGTTAATCTTCTTGTGGGTTTCTTTACAGTACTCGTACCTAACTCGCTTTTATTCTAGAAAAAGTCTGCACGATATTTATTACAATAATACGCTTTTCTTGCTTGTAATGAATTAGCCGCCGCAGTGCATGTAGCCGACTAACATTGTTAACTTTTATCTATATATGTATGTAATTGTTGTTATTTAAATATAACTTCAATAATACAAGTAGGTATAATCGTGACCTCTGTGGAGCAACTTAACGCTGATTGCGAGTTTGATTCCCATTAAGGGGAAGGAATTTCATTTAATCCCTGTGATAGTAAGACTTGAATTCCATCACTCAACACCCAATGTTTCGAAAAGTGGACGGGAAATGGGAAACTAAAGAATAATGGTAAAATATGACAACAAGTATTTACCAGAAGGGCTCGTTACGTTACGTAGATAGGTGGGTGGTAACAAAGCTAAGCAACTGTAGGAATGTCTAATGAAGGACGTGGACTCAGCGGCGGAATTCAATTTACGTCCACTTGACTTTAATTAAAGAGAATTTTATATAATTGGCTTCGGAATGTTACGTGGAATGTTGTTACTTTTGAAATTGATAAACTACTGTAGATAGGTATTTGTCTTTGTTAAAATTATGTAATATGAAGGAGGTGTGATATGGCGCTTTGAGGATTCAATTCTCACGAATGTCTTAATAATGTCTCTGTAATGTTAACTTAACTTACAACTAATAAAATACTAAATTTTGTCTAAGTCTAAATAAAATAAACATCAATGTACAAAATATATTTATTCATTTAAATAAAATTTAACTTACAATCATTTATTTAAAATATTATTTAAGAAGGTCATGCCACGGCGTTGTTAATATGGAATTTAATAATAATAATAATAACTCATTATTGGACACCCAAGAAAAGACACTATAAATGTACAAAAGGCCTTATTGCTTAATAGCAATTTCTGCCAGGCAACCTTAAGGCAGAGGACATAGCAAACTAAGATAAAGGTAGGGTGCCTAAAATATAATTAAGGGTATAAAATAAATAACAATATATTTACCATACACAACACACATAAATAAATATAGCCGTATCAATATATGTACATACATATAAATAAATATATATATATATATAACTACTACATACATAGTACTACATACATACATAGAAACGACGTTTCAAGGTTGCGCGAGAAGGAAGCCACAGGTTGCGACGTAAAGCACTTGAATCGACTATCATCTCAAATTCAAGCGCAGTGTAGACGAGATCATAATACCTATCTCAATAGCATATGCAATGAAATTGAAACTCACGCCGTAAAATATGAATCCAAAGATTTATATCACAAGTAAAGTAAACGCAAGTAAAGTAAAGTAAACTAAATCTTGGGCTATTGAAGATAATGATGGCAAAATAGTTAGTGAATTCGTTAGGATTTCAGAGTTATGGAAAACCTGTTGTCAATCTCTATTTCAGGACAAACAATCGCGCAATTTTTCACCAACAGAACCTCATAAAGGAAAATTAGAGCCGGATTGACTCTTGTCCGAAGTAAAGGCTGCCATCAAACATCTCAAGGATAAAAAGGCTGCAGGAAGAGATGGAATACCTGTCGAAACTATCAAAGCCTTAGGTGAATATGGAACTCGAATTTTTCATACAATATGTAACAAGATATGGCAGACAGGAGTATGGCCAACCGAATGGACTCACACAGTTCTTACTCCTTTACATAAAAAAGAGCTCTACAAAAAAATGTGGCAATTACCGTTTTATTGCACTTATATCACATGCAAGCAAAATATTGCTATATATCCTGAATGAGCGTCTGAAGTCCTATTTTACAAGGGAAATTGCGCCAGAACAAGCTGGATTTGTGAAAGGTAAAGGTATGAGGGAACAAATTCTTATCGTACGCCAAGTTGTAGAGAAAGCGCGGGAATTTAAGAAACCCGTTTACATCTGCTTTGTAGATTTTTCCAAAGCGTTCGATTCTGTGAAATGGCCAGTTTTATGGAACACTTTAGTGCAAATGGGCACACCAAAGCATTTAGTACACCTTCTTAGACAGTTATACGAAGGAGGAACTGCCTCAGTGAGAACAGACGGCATACTATCAAGCAATTTCCATCCAAGCGTAGGTGTCCGTCAAGGGTGCATAATATCACCGCTCCTTTTTAACGCTTACACAGAGCTTATAATGCGTAGCACCCTTGAGAACAGGACAGATGGTATAGCGGTTGGTGGGTACAATATTGCAAGCTTGCGTTATGCCGACGACACAACCTTATTCACCTCCAGTATTCAGCATATGGAAGAAATGCTTCAAAAGAGTGTCAGCCTACAGTTTGGATTAAAGGTCAATTCGCAGTAAAACAAAAATGATGATTATGGATCGCGCCAACAATAACTCGCTGAAAGTGACTGATATTGCAAATTGTGAATTTGTCCAGTCCTACATATACCTTGGGACTTTAATCACAAACAAAGGCGGATGCATGGAGGAAATAAAACGACGCATGGCTATTATCAGAAATGCTGTGGAAAGGCTTAGTAACATATGGAAAAATAGAAAAATCATTAAAAACAAAAAATGCGATTGATCCGAACACTCGTTTTCTCTATTTTTCTGTATGCCGCCGAGACATAGACGAAGAAGAAGGTCGATGCCATGGATGTGGTACTGGAAAAAGATGCTCGGGATATCGTGGACAGAGTTCCGTTCCAATATGTCCATATTCCAAGAATTTGGCATCAAAGAGCGACTATCAGCCCCTGTAGAAACCCGCATGCTTAAGTTCTTCGGTCATGTGACCTCCAGAAAAGGAAACGACTTCATAGAGCGGCTCGTGGTACAAGGCAGAGTAGATGGTACCAGACCAAGAGGTAGATCACCCATGCAATGGACTGACAAAGTAAAATCAGCTGTTGGCGGTAAAATGCATGAGTGCACTAGACTTGCGACCAACAGAAGGAAATGGCGTGAAACTGTAGCAAGAATAACGAAAGCCAAAAACGTGCCTACGTGATGGCCACGACCGCTCTGTCAAGAGCGTAACGACTGAGAAAAAGATAGCAAGCATATCGTGTTCTCGTCGCATACAATTCGACATCAGCACAATGTATCTATTACATATAAATAAAAAGTAAGCGTCTGTCCGTAATTTCAAAATAAGCCTGTATTTTTCACGATAACAAGGGACAAACAAACAGTAATTTTATATTTTTCTGGGTTTCTGGGCTAATCTCCAGATCAACTGAACTGAATTTTATGGAACTTTAAATACAATAATTTCCGCGAACAAAATCTAATAAAATCCAAAAAGATTTAAGTTACAATTTACAAAGTGTAAAACAGTATAGTTAAACATGACTAAAATAACCAATTATTTTATCCCTAAAACACTTAAATAACATTCAATTAATAAAAAGTAGGCGGAACAGCAGCCCTCGCAAGGCTGCTAGTAGTCATTATAGAACTAATGGACACACACACACTATCACACGCTGGTGAGCGAGCGATATTAGGAACAATCTCACATACTCCTTGGTTGAAAGTTTGTATGGATTTTTTTTTTAAATTAAAAAAATATAAAATTTGAAATTTAGATTTTTAAAAGTATTTAATTGAATTCGTGTTTCATGGTTTTCTAGAATTTTCCCCCTAAGGGTGCAAATAAGGGGTTAAAAGTTTGTATGGACAAATTCTTAAATCGCCATCGATTTTTATGAAATTAGAAATTTAGACTCTTAAAAATATTTAATTGAACATGTGTTTCATGGTTTTCTAGAATTCACCCCCTAAGGGTGCTAATAAGGGGTTGAAGGTTTGTATGGAAAAATCTTTAAATCGCCACCGACTTTTATAAAATTAGAAATTTAGACTCTTAAAAATATTTCATTGAACACATGTTTCATGGTTTATTAGAATTCACCCCTAAGTAAGCAAACGAAGCTGCGCGCGTCCGCTAGTATTAATATAAAAGTAAAACAAAAGCTATCATTTACCCCGAAAAAGTCAGCGTTGAAATATAATAACAAGAAACATACCTTTAATACAACCATTATATTGAAAATATTTCAACAGCTTATTATTAAAATCAGTAAACGAAAATTAAATTCGAAATGTTTAAATAGAGAAATTTAATAAAGCAATAGTAATAGACAGTAATAAACGTAAATTTCAATTACAGAAATTTCACATTAGCCGACATTGTTTGAACACGCTACACGCGTCGTAGCGGCGTGCTACGCCGTAGCCGCGCTACTATATTAGCTAACTATTAAATTGGAGCAAATTATAACGGTTAATGTGAAATACTAAATATTGAAATAAATATCAATATTTAGTATTTCATAGAACTATAGAACTTTAGTAATAATTATATATTTTTAATTAAGGACAAAAAAATATTTGAGAAAAATTATTTATGAAACCAGAGTGAGAGTATTGGTAGACCTTCAAGAATACAGTATCAATGACACTGGAAGAAAGTCTTGTAAAAATAGTGAGGGAAATGCCTCGGAGGGCATGTAAAAAGAGGTCAATGAACGTGGACCATGCGAAAGAGGTATACTGATACCGCAGCGTTTGAAGCTCCTTTATCTCTGGCTACTCTGCTTTGGAGAAAACAAGAAGCTAAAACTATTAATGCTAACTATTTACTCTTACAATGACTGACTTTATGTTACAGGTTAAATTATAAATTATATTTCCATAAAAGGGGAATTGGTTCCATCCCCACTGGCATGTTGATCAATAGGTAAAAATAATAATATAATATAATATATTAGTTAAAAATGTAGTAATATTTTTGAATCTTTATTTTATACTTATTGTAACAAGGAGCTTCCAAAGCGAGACGACGCGTGCCGCTCCATAATGACTAATCTGATCCCTTCTAAGCCTACAGCTCGTTGGAGTGAGGAGCTATTATGAATATTTATATGTGTGCAATAAGCACCTTTGTGGACCTTTGTACGTACGTGACAGTTGTGGATTCAATTACCTTATTAAAAATATTTAATTAATATTAATATTATAGAATATATATAATAGGAAAAATTTGGCAAGCGCATTCAAAGTACTTATCTCAGAAACAACTAATAAGTAAACAATAATGTACCACAATGTTATAACATCCGTTACATACGTCACGTCACGCGTCTAGAGGACGGCGGCGGTGTCACGTGCGCGCGCGTAAATCAACGGCGACTGTCGGAACGACTTGATTATGACTATTTATTGTTTCCCTTTATTGTTATATTTTATTAGGTTTTTGAGATATACCGTGGGTCTTCTTACTACGTCTTTGCGTTGTGTATGGGATACGAGTATCATATATTTTAAGTGTCTAAGGTAACTCAGACCGCAGCCACAATGGACTATATACATTTTCACCGAACCCCTCGCGAACTCTTCAACTTTATAATATTTGTATAGATATTAGAATAATTATTAGTATAAATATAATTAAAAAAACAAATATATAAAAAAGTCGATATTTCATGTGTTTAAATCGGTTTTTTAAAGTAAATCCGTTTTTCTGGAAAGTGTAAATCGCAAGCTCGTGAGTGCCATGCATCACGCGGCGCGCCCGGTCCTCGATAACGCTCGAAGCAGATAAACCCTCTCCATATATCCTGAAACCAAGTGATAGAGCACATGTACGTAGCTTATTGCTTTATTCTTTGTTTTTGAATATTTTTAATCAGCCTATACAATATTGATAAATTATTTTTTATAGGATTTTAGTCAAGAAGTAAACTAGATAGAAACTATGAAAGTTATCTCTTCTCTTCTCCATATATAATAAAACAGGTAAAATATTTTGTCTGTACATTTTCTATTTTTGACTGAAATGGATAGAGACACTTAAAGAGAATAATAGAAAGCAAAAATCTTTTTTTTTTAATTTCTTGTCTGTCTGTCTTAAAAAAAAAGTTATAGTCATTTGAATGAACTCAAGGCATGAGTTTGCCTGCATTTGTACTTATAATAAATCTGTATTTGTTTGTAATTAATCTGTATTTTAAACTGACTTTCAAAACAAGGAGGAAGTTCTCAATTAATTGTTTTCGATTCGGTATTCGATTAATTATTTTGGATTTGATTTCGATATTGGATTATTTTGGATCGATTCGATTTGGGTATTTTTTGGAATATGCAATCACTAGCGGCACCCCCGCAGCTTCGCCCGCTTGAACTACATGTAATCATGTAGTTCATTTACGCCCAATATTAATAATGTATCTCCTATCTCCAGTTAACGTCTATCTCGTACTGTCCGACATATCTATCCAATCACTAACCTGCATGCCTACCTCCATCTCTGTCTATTTCAATCTATGGTAGCAATTTTTGGATTAGGATTGGTTATTAACATTGGGCGTTAATAAACAGAATTGACTGATAGTCAAATGTGTTGATGTCAATGAATAATTTAATTTACTCGTTCAGAAACAGCCTCAAATATTAAATTATTGATTTGGCTAAGTATTTATAATATTATTTATAAAATAACTGTAATGATTGCATACTTAAATAATTACCAAACGTCTCCTCGCCGTACACTAACGCTATGATTTAAAATAGATAATCTGCGATGACGCTACACGGACTGTCAAAAGAGATTAACTTAACGAAACACGTGTAATATTAGACTCTATTAGAGTCAATAGTAATTTATAATTTGTAACATATTTGTAAACATGAAATGTCGTTTCTTTCCCAGAGAAACTCAATGTGTTTCTAATTACTAATTATCCTAAACCAGTAACATTTACATTATAAAGATATATATTCAAAATATGCAAGGTTTTAAAAACATTAAACTAACTGGTTTTTACTAACTATAGTATTAAATCTAACACAGCAATAGAATTTTATTCAATTTCACGCATCTTGTGCTGATACTAGGTTCCTTACTACCTGTAAGGAACTTAGACTCTCAAGTCTCTAGTAATCAACTCATTTAAATTCCAGATAAAGCCAGTCGTGGCGCAAGAGCACAAAGTGTGGCAGTAAACGTGGTTATGGGTTCAATTCCCACTCGGGGAAAATGAAATGTTTAATATTTTATTTTCTTCGCTCTGGTTTCAAGGCAAGGAAAATGGGAAACGAAGTGTCTTAACACTAAGTTCACTCTGGCTACCCTGCTGTGTGCGGCAGCGGCGGTGATGTTAAAAAAGTCCAGACATCGGGCTGTAAGCGGCGGAACTCAACGCCACATCTTTGCTTATCGGAGATGTATTACAAAGAGGCTGCAAGTCTTACTCGTATACAAGTGCAACAGAGGCACGCTGTGTATCCAGGTCGCGTCGCCTCCTTTTAGGTTCACACTGTTAGAGCTGAACCGATGTAGATACGTTTTAATGTGAAAGTGTTTTGTACTGGAGTATTGTTCCTCTTAATATAATAATAAAGATCTACAAAAAAGTCTAAGACTTAATATAATAATAAAGATCTACATAAAGATCTACAATAAAGATCTACAAAAAAGTCCGCGACGGCATATTCGTATTTTTTAAGAATAACGTGTAGTGATCATTTTTCTGTCTAAAAATAATAATTTCAATATATTTTTTATTGTGAGGGATATTTTTCCATAATGGTATTAATCCTTATCCTTTAAAATACTTTATTAAATTTCTACGTTAAACGAAGATAAAATTTGCTTTTTAAACTATTTCGAAATTGCGAATAGTTTTAGAGAAAAACGCATTTAATTATTGACACATCACGCCGTTCACACATCAGCTGTATCGACTCAAGTTTCACTTATCCCTTACTCTCAGCATATAAATAAGTATATTAGTTACGTTGGCCATTTAATGTAGATCAAAACTGTCTTTTACTGTTTTTCATTTTAATAAGTACTTTAGAAGTTGTTACAATATCAAAAAATCCTTGCTGCGAAACGGCTCGCCACTCGCCATGCGTCCGCCGCGCCCGCCTGCCTTACACGCATCGGTGGTTCAGTGGTAGAATGCTCGCCTGCCACGCGGGCGGCCCGGGTTCGATTCCCGGCCGATGCATTCTATTTAATTTTCCTCACAGGCAGCCACGTAGTGCTTGCTTTTCATCAGGGACAGAATACCCTCTTCAGCATTAACCACAAGCAAAAAAAAAACCCGCCTGCCTTTATAGCAACGAAGATTTAGATGCGTTTGCACGTATTGGATAATTGGAGTTGAATGTATTATTTCAGCGCGATATATTTGGTTTCATATTTTTTGTAGTAGTTATTAGTAGGTAGGTTTTTGTTTATAATTTCTTCCGTTTAAAAATAGTCATTTAACTATCTAAAAATAGTCATTTAAATATATTTTAATAAGTACTTGAAAAGATTAGTAGCACAGATTTAAAATTACGGTACCTACTAAAAAATCCTTGCCGAGTAAAACAATTGGAAAATCCTTATTGAAACTTCGAAAATGCGGGTTGCATTAGGGTGTAATTAATTTTCACATTATCTTAAGTGCTTTGCAAACATACATTACATGAATAATCCAGTAGTTCAAGCGGGCGAAGCCGCAAGAGGGTCGCTAGTATATAATATAACACAGAGAGTCAAGTCCCAATAAGACCTCTCTGCCTGGTTACCATACAACACACTTAACACTAACACTTCTTTATAATACATTTGTTTTATTTATTTCATAAAAAATATTACTATAAATTTGAGTTCAAGTTGCTGAACATTGGAGATGCAATCAAAAGTAAAACCAATATTACTGGAGTAAATATATAAAGGTTCAATTATTTTAACTTTTGCTTCTTGTGAGGTTGGAAATGAAAAGCAAATTGAATATTCTAGTTTAAATACCTGGCTTTAAATCTTAAAACTAAAATATCGATCAAGTGAGAGTAAAACTAGTACATCTAGGGTTTCGTACCAATTTCAGAATGTAATATGGAATACAATTTTTAAAATCTATACTTATGAATCTCTGAAAGTTTATTTAAAATTACTTTATTTATAAATTTTAAGTTTAAACTTCTAGATATTCTTCTTCTATAATAGAATAAATGCAATGTATAAGGTTGACGAGTATAAGCTACAATATTCTAGCAGTAACACCACTACAATAAATCACGACACTTCTTGAATATGCACTTAAAAATAAACAAGATGTTTCTGTAAACAAGAAATGGAAGTTTCGTTGTTCGACGAAACAAGTCGCGTTACAAAGTTATAATTATTACAAATTGCAAACGACTCGACGTAGAGCAGGTGTCGACGGTGGGTGCTCGTGTGGGGGGGAACAGCTTTGAGCGAATCATTAATATTTTATTGTATGTACTTAAATAAATGAATAGAATATATTTCAAAAAATATATAAAAATGTAACGTAGCAGAACTTGGGCCCACTAAGCTTTACTTATCCAGCCACCATTTATTATTTAAATATTTTTACTTTCATTTTTCCGATTTAGTCCCCCCCCGCGGCAGGTGCGACAAGTTAAAAAGAAAATTTTAAAAATAATAATATAATAAGCGCTTACATAATAATAAGCGCTACTTACCTCCACTCCTTACCAAAAGGGGACCAGACCGGAGAAAAAAATTCTAATTCATTCAAAATGGTCGCGTCTTTCTTGAAGAGAGTTAACTCACAATGTAAAACGGTTGAACAAAAATATATGGAGTACTCCCTTCTGACTCTCTTCACTAAGGAGCGGCTTCTATAAGGGCGGCGTAGAGTTCTGGGATGCAGAACTGTAGATAATCATTCAAACATTAATGTAGGGACGTTCGCGAGTAGAATTCGACAGATTCACATTGACTTCTAAAGTTATATATTTGTTTTCTTTTTCAGTTAATTATAATGTTATTTGTAGCCCAAAAATAATACGATATAACTCGTTTTTCTCTCGCATCGTGTTATCGTCGGGGGAAATCCAAACACAGGCAACTTGATGAAAACTTCATTATTTACTATTATTTCTTACATAAGCTTCAAACTCTGTTGGGGTTATTATTAATCGCCGGAAAAATAGAGTTTATATACTTTAAAGTATCCCGAAGTCAAAACCAGCTGTTGCAAAATGAAATAAAATGTTGTAAGTGAATATCGATGAAGATGAAGATATTTTACATGTATAGCTTTAAATAAAATACAAGTAGGTATTTATTGTTTTTTCTTTACTTGCAACACAAAGCTGGAAAAGTGAAAGACTAACACTGCATTTAGGTACCAATTAAATAAACGAACTAGCATCACGCAGCACACTAGGGCAGGCAGTGGTAACTTATATCTAACACGTGCATTTCAAAGTTTCCTCCCAATTTTCGAAAATTTCGATCCGACAACTATGTCACTGTGCTACGCCGGCCTCGATATAGGGGATCTGCTACCCAACACATTAAAATAAACACATTTAAGCCCACAGAAAACGCGTTGAACACATTTCATCTACATTATAATAGCTTATTTCAGTGCAACGAAAACTGCTTATCACTGACATTGTCATAAAATGTTATCTCATATAATAACCCCGTTCTTCTGCTATACTCTCATTTAGAGTAAACCGCAAGTTAAGCAATTGTAAATTGCTGTATATTTCATGCACGCTGTCTCGCTGACGGCCGACTGTCTCGTGCAGTACTGCTGTCGAGTTGTGGTAACTTAATGTGTAATAGGTATGTTAGTGATGAAATATTATGTTTGTAATAAGCTGGTACGATTAAAATTAAGAATAGTTATAAAAAAAGTTCAGAGGCTAGTCGTGGTTCAATTTGTTTGAACCGAGAAAATGAAATATTTATTTAAATTAATATTTTTATTTCTTCGCTCTAGTAGTGAGGCAAAACGCGGCGTTTAGTTCCATTTACTCAATACAGAATTTAAGGTTCCCTCTGCCTACCCTGCTGTATGCGGGATACAAGGATACAAGTTTTTTTATAAAAAAATAGGGTCACGACTTTTCCTGCGTGGCAGTGGAGTAATTACTCTACTTTTTCAGTTTTAAAGTGTTATTCCACACTTAGGAAAGAAAAATATATTTTTAGGAAACGTAGTGTAAATTTTAACGTAGTGGGATTGTAACAAGCGTTAGTGTTGTTTAAAAATTTCGTAACCATACGTAGCCTGTTAGCAACGTATGGCTTAGTGCGCTTTGACGGTTTCCAAGAGGCGCCGTCTCAAATATTACTACTTTTTTATACTTAATAGCCAGAAACTCAACCTACAATCTTAAAAATAGACGTGAAATATTTTTTATTACAGCAAATTGTAAAAGAATAGAATAAAATTAGCTGTCGTTGATATATCGGTAATATAAGAAATAAAAAGTTTGCTTTTACACGAAGTTAGGTAAAACTTGAAGGTAAAACAAATTTGTCTCCCGAGACGTTTCGCCATTGAGACGGGTTTGCTCCAACCTTAGAGATATCGCTCTTCAAACGAATATCATACCTTTCTATTGCTAGCAAAGTTCACTCTGCGTACTAGTGACGTACGACGGAGACAATCAGTCGCCCTGACGGGGGACCGAATGCGCAAATTACAATGTTTCAATGTAAATAGAAAAAGACAATTTAATCCTTTGTTAAAGTGTTAATCCACACTAGGAATAGAAAAATATTTTTAGGCAACGTATAGAGAGTTTGAACATAGCAGGACTGGAACCCGCACACCTTGGAAACCATCCAAGCGCTTTGACCACTAAACCTTATGTTTTTGTCAGAATCGTTGAATTTCTTATACGCTTATTTCTATTATTACTAAAAAGTGTTGTTCTTTATGTTCAAGGACATCTGTCGATTGAGACTTTGCGTGCATTGCGACAGTTTCTAACGATATCGGCGAGATATATAAGTAACGTATTTACAAATACACATACGAATAAATTAATTTAACATCAAAATGTTATCTTTGCATTTTTGAAGCTCGGTTTATGATCAGTTTTTGATATTTTGATAATATTAAAATACAGTCGTGGTGCACGGAAAAGCGTCTAGCTGGGTTTGATTCTCATAAGGGGACGTAGCGCGGCGTTAACTTACGTCACTCAACAAAGTATCGAATATGGAAGTATACATATAGTGGTTATAACACAATTCCCTCACGATTATCGTTTTAGTTTTCAGTAAAAACTTGAAGGTCCTATGTAACGTAAAATGTCGAAACTATTTTGGGCAAATTGCAAAATTAAGATATATTTTTTTTTATTATTTAGTCATTTGACTAATTCCTACTTGTATCATAATTTTGTAATTCTAATTATAAAAAAATATTATAAATGTATTTTTTTTTTATTTAGCTTTTTCTAGGCGATGGGAGTCTAATGCAAGGACACTCCGTTCTCCACTGTCTGCCCAATTTTTAATACATTGCTTATTGACTCAACACCGCACTTTTTATTGTTACCAGAGTATAGAAATAAAAATAATTCATTCCCCCAAATGGAAATCGAACCTTCAACCGTCGCGCTTATACCTAAATAGATATGGTACCGATAGGTTAGATGGTGGTACCGTAGAGACGCTGACAGTAAGAGACATCCTCGGGTTAGTTCTCTAGAAGTAAGTAAGTACGGTGATGACATTATATTTAATTTATTTTACTGATAACTATTAAGATATTATTTCTTGAATTCTTTTTTACTTTGTATTTATATAAGTGTAGCACGGAAGAACGGGAAAAAACGGAAATTTTCATTCTATGTCTTAAAAACAAAGTGGGCGACGACTATTTCTTGATATATTCTAGTTTATACCTAAGTATAACTTTAATTTACATCCCACTTTACGTCGACTCACTAACAACAACACATTTAAATCGCTACATTCTCAACGACCAACATTTCTAATATATTCCCACAATTGCAGGTAAAACACAATGATTCCACACTTTTTATTATAATTTCACAAAATTGCCTCATTTGCGGGACCGATGATAAATGGTTCCCTTTATCTATATATATAAAATCGAAAGGTCACTCACTCATCACGAAATCTCAGAAACTACATGTGCTAGGAATCTCAAATTTTGCATAGGAGTTACTTATAGGACGTAGGTGCTCGCTAAGACGGGAATTTGCAATATTCGACTTCTAAGGGGTTGTTTTTGGAGTCGAAAGTTTGTATGAAACTTCGTTACTACAAATGCTAGGAGTCTCAAATTTTGCATAGACGTCACTAGGACGTAGTCATGGAGACAGAAATTAATAATAACATAGTTCACGCAGGCGAAGCCGCGGGCGGGCCGCTAGTTTCTTATATCATTCGGTCGTTTCGAGGTTTTTACATAAATCGTGAGGATCCGCGTCGGCGGCGTCAAACGCAGAGCCGACATAATATTGCGACATTTGAAGAATATTGACGAAAGTTGACGTTTTGTGAGAAAAAGAGCTTTCGGAAATACGTTAAAGCTCGTTCTTATATAATAACCGGAGATTGTGCGAACGTCTACAGAATATTCCTAGAGGCCCGAGAATATAATTCAGTAATGTGAACTTTTGTATTGGAAACAAATTATAAATATGAAAAAAATATATACGTTATTAATGGACGTTTCATAATATCTATATTCTTAATTATTAATTACTACATTAGAGGAACTATATAATAATTTCCATTACACCACGATATATTGTACAACAAATACACTTTTGACAAACAAGTAGTAATAAGTGATGCCTCGTGCGCGGTGACGATGCACCTCACGTACTCCTCCAATGTGCTTCACGTGAACAAACGTAAACGTAAACGACGAATACTTGCAAGCTGTCGAACATATATTCTAAAATGACGTATAGTGGAGAACGGAGTGTCTAACTGCTCCGTTCCTTCTGCATACTGTTATATAGTGCGTCAATATAATAAATACGTTTTTATGGTAAATTGTGACTGAAAGTAATAGTTTTACAAGTTTCTTCCGCAACATTATCATATTTTTGTCGTGTGACTCCCGCATTAACACAATAAATATTAAGTAAAAACAATTCTTTACTCCACTTTTTATTTATTTTAAAAGATTTGCGTATTTAATTATTGTTATTCAGTAGCACTTGTCGCAATTTTACTTGAAAATTCATGTTAAAAACATTACCTATATACTGTAAAGTTATAACATAACTTTAAAAACAAACAAAACGAAAAGCAACGAAACAGTCAATGAAAGTGCAATACAATCCCACGAGAACGTTGTCATACGAGTACAATAAAGGGCGGTCTCCGGTCTCCGGTCTCCGGTCTCCGCGACCGCGAACAGAACAGATAACAAGGAATGCGCCGCCTTATAGTGCTCTAGTGAGATACCTGTAACCTAACACCTAACCTAGCACACGCGTGCGACTCTGAACGAGACAGATTGTGGGTTCCATTCCCACTCGAGGAAATGAAATATTTACTATTTTCATAACATCTTCGCTCTGATACCAAAGCAAACCCCGGCGTTAAGTTTCGCCACGCAACACGAAATGACTCCAAAATTTGGCGGAATGTAGGGAGTGTAGTGTCTTAATACTACGGTCCTTACCTGCCTACGGCCTACCCTGCTTTCTGCGGGATATGGCGTGAAGCTGAAAAAAACACTTAAAATAGGTTTTGTAAAGCATCTTCCTGTAAACACGATAGTGTGAGAGTGTCTCAACAGTATAATATCTCTGCTCTCCCTCTCATTTGCGGAAGATTCCTGCAGATAGCAATACGTAAATCAATTTCCAAGCAGTGTAGCGTGACGTGAGCGTGCACCCCCCCAACAGCGGGTCGTCTCTCACATCCGGCGCTTATCGAGTTGTCGTAAAAAATGTAACACATATTCAAATAATGTCTTTTACGTTCCCACTTGTTTTGTATGTAGCTACTGTATATTGAAATACCACAGTTACAGTGTCTTTTAGAATATGATATTTAAGTAGAATTGAAAGGACTGCGGGGATTTTCAAATAAATTATAGTTGTTAGTATAGGTAATTTAAGTGTTTTAACGATCACCCAAACTGTTTTTGAAATATGAAAAACTTAAGAATATTTAGTATGTCTCGGGAGTGCTTAAAGCGGACTACACTACACTCGGAACACACTTCGTCAGTCAGATAAAAGTATATTTGACGTGTAACACCATTTATGTTATTATTTATTAAAATGAACGCAATTTGTAGAGAGTTGCTTCCTTACCACCTAAAGGACTTCATAACTTAATTATATATTAATAATTATTTGATCTGTTTGTTCCTGAAGCTATTTAATTATTTTTGTGAAACAATGAACCTTTCAATTTATAACCGACGCTAGAGCAGACATTTAGGCAATTAATTTCCCTCGAGATTTATTTTCATACTACTGTTATAGTAAATATTTAGTAAGTTTTCCATATTATTATCTGTTTATTATGTGAAACTTTTCCCTCACTGAGTTCCCAACAAACAACCCGCGGCATCTATAAATTTAATAACGTTTCGTTTTGCACTTTCCGCCTTAAAACAGATATTACACGTAAAATTATTTACCTTACCAAGTATAAAACAAAAAACCAAATTATTTTGAAGAGCTCTTTCTAGTTGAATTCGAACCATCTAACTATCCTAAACTAAACACGCCACGTATACCGTAAATAGTTTATCCTCTATCCCCACAAAAACTTCAATTATAAAGCTCAAGAGTTTTATGTTGAAAAAAGCAAGTTTCGTATAATCTGCTTAAACAAATGAACGCAAGCAGTTACTCGAACTCAAAGGGCGAGTGAATTAAAAAGTTGCGGAGTGGAGTCAATGAGACGATCTAGTATTTTCTTTTTTATTATTTTGTTTTCTTTTGTTTGTAAATGTTTGAATGAAGTTTTATGTAAAGGGCGAATAGCGAAAGCTCATTGAAGGTGTCAATTGCTGTTGACATCTACACTATTAAATGAAGGCGGTTTTCCATACAACGTGACATTGGCGAAATGAATTGTGCTCAACTGGCACGCTCGAAACGCCATATTTCGAGAAATCAATCTAAATGAAGGCGGTTAATAAAACTTTGACTATTAATAAACTTGTCACTTTGAGTACTTTGAGGTCTGAAGCTAGGTCTTCATTTTAATCGTATCCATATTTTCACGTCGATAGGCGTCCGTACCATTCTCTATAAACTTTTATGTATGCTTTCTACATTCATTATACAGGGTGGAAGATCAGCGTTCCTTTTACTGAAACTGCATAAAAGATTTCAAATCCAAAACTAAAGAAATTAATCAAGGTACCTCAACAGTTTGGACGCAGGATTTTTTTTTCATTTCACGATTTTTATCAATACCTGTATATCGCGACGTTGCCGCTTTGACAGGTAAGTGTGTGCGTGCTTATGTTATACTTTACAGATGGCGTTTTATTTGTAAAACGATAATTTTATTATTTATTTTGTTTGAAAAAATAACATTTTCATTTTAGGGAATAAATTTTTTTCTGAATTATAGATTAGTTAAAACTGTGGTTTCATTCAAAGTGGTACTGACAATTTCACTCCGTATAATCCATACTTTTTCATGTACAACACATATATTAAGTAATTCATCACGCTGCACCACTCACGTCACTGACTCACGTCGATATATTAAGAGAGAGCCACAAAGTGCGTACTCGTAGTGCGTACTGTGTATGGAGGTAATATCCTTCCTTCCGCCGGAACTCGTCACTGGAACAATACGACGACCGCGCAGGCACTGCCGATGTACGAGTAGGTATATACCTGTATGGGAGACGTTTCCGGCATATATTCTTTTAGATAAGCTATATTTTATTATCAGTTCTATATTTATGTTTTGCTCTTTTGCTGAGTTTGAAAGTATTTTTTTACGAACTATGCGTGAAGTCATCCGCTTGTAGCATTTAGGCAGAGCACCCCTATTAGACACGACACATATAAAAGATCAATACGTTATTTTTCTTTACTTTTTGAAAACGATGACGACCAAAACGTGTTATAAATGTAATGAACGCCAGCTGTACGTACCGCCTGAGTAGAGCGTGCAAGCGAGAGCGCGGCCAGAGTGATAGAGAGGCACGATCGGTCAAAGCGTTCTGCTTGTGACACATCTATGGACTCATTATTACTTGTAATTAAATAACGTATTGTTATATATAATTGATTAGAATAATTTAAGTAAAAAAATATTTGAATTAACAAGTTATTAGGCAAATAAATGTTAATTAATGGAAAAAATTATAAATGCTTATCTGCTTGTTTGGAATAATACAAAATTCTTTCTTAGATAATTCAATGTGAAGCAACTTTACAGACAACCTGNATTATAAAGCTCAAGAGTTTTATGTTGAAAAAAGCAAGTTTCGTATAATCTGCTTAAACAAATGAACGCAAGCAGTTACTCGAACTCAAAGGGCGTCTGAATTAAAAAGTTGCGGAGTGGAGTCAATGAGACGATCTAGTATTTTCTCTTTTATTATTTTGTTTTCTTTTGTTTGTAAATGTTTGAATGAAGTTTTATGTAAAGGGCGAATAGCGAAAGCTCATTGAAGGTATCAATTGCTGTTGACATCTACAACATTAAAAGAAGTCACTTAATAAAACTTTGACTATTAATAAACTTGTCACTTTGAGTACTTTGAGGTCTGAAGCTAGGTCTTCATTTTAACCGTATCCATATTTTCACGTCGATAGGCGTCCGTACCATTCTCTATAAACTTTTATGTATGCTTTCTACATTCATTATACAGGGTGGAAGATCAGCGTTCCTTTTACTCAAACTGCATAAAAGATTTCAAATCCAAAACTAAAGAAAGTAATCAAGGTACCTCAACAGTTTGGACGCAGGATTTTTTTTTCATTTCACGATTTTTATCAATACGGTAAGTGTGTGCGTGCTTATGTTATACTTTACAGATGGCGTTTTATTTGTAAAACGATAATTTTATTATTTATTTTGTTTGAAAAAATAACTTTTTCATTTTAGGGAATATTTTTTTTTCTGAATTATAGATTAGTTAAAACTGTGGTTTCATTCAAAGTGGTACTGACAATTTCACTCTGTATAACCCATACATTTTCATGAACAACACATATATTAAGTAATTCATCACGCTGCACCACTCACGTCACTGACTCACGTCGATATATTAAGAGAGAGCCACAAAGTGCGTGCTTCCTTCCGCCGGAACTCGTCACTGGAACAATACGACGACCGCGCATGCACTGCCGATGTACGAGTATGTATATACCTATATGGGAGACGTTTCCGGCATATATTCTTTTAGATAAGCTATATTTTATTATCAGTTCTATATTTATGTTTTGCTCTTTTGCTGAGTTTGAAAGTATTTTTTTACGAACTATGCGTGAAGTCATCCGCTTGTAGCATTTAGGCAGAGCACCCCTATTAGACACGACACATATAAAAGATCAATACGTTATTTTTCTTTACTTTTTGAAAACGATGACGACCAAAACGTGTTATAAATGTAATGAACGCCAGCTGTACGTACCGCCTGAGTAGAGCGTGCAAGCGAGAGCGCGGCCAGAGTGATAGAGAGGCACGATCGGTCAAAGCGTTCTGCTTGTGACATGTATGGACTCATTATTACTTGTAATTAAATAACGTATTGTTATATATAATTGATTAGAATAATTTAAGTAAAAAAATATTTGAATTAACAAGTTATTAGGCAAATAAATATTAATTAATGGAAAAAATTATAAATGCTTATCTGCTTTTTTGGAATAATACAAAATTCTTTCTTAGATAATTCAATGTGAAGCAACTTTACAGACAACCTGTTTTAATGTTCCATTGCTGAACCGTTCTGTACTTTTCTTTACATACAAAGATAAAGGAAAGCAAAGAGGATTCCATTTTCTTTGGTTAAACTGAGTTTGATATGAATAATAAAATAGAAAAATATGATGCTCTGATATAAACTATAAATTTTAAATAGCTCATGCTTCGATATTTATTTTTAAAGTAAGTAATACATAAAAGCCACGCTATAAAAATATATGATAACTTTATATAAGTTTACATTTGGATATAAATCCATGACAAAGCAGATCTTTTAGTGTTTTTAGTTTCACGCTGTATCCCACAAATAGAGACATAATAGGCAGAGGGAATCTCAGAACCTGCTGGTGTTTTACCACCGGCTCCTATTAAGACACTTCCGTTCTCCACTTTCCGCCGAATTCTAGAGACATTACGAATTATGTAGAAAAGATTGAGTTTCACCATTCAAAATTCTGACTAAAACTTTAGAGTACAGTGTCTAGGCACTATGTTTACGCTGCTATGTGACAATAACAAACACCCTAACTGAGTGACGATAGCGAATACGATATGATACTTAATTAAACAAAAGATTAAACTTAATAAATCCGCGGCCGCCACTAAGGCTTTCAATTTATCCGAGTGCTATAATTTCTCTTGAGGAAAGAAACAAGAAATTAATTAAGAATCTTGAATATTAAGACTCCCTCCAACCTGCCGGAGACACCTGAAATATCAGATTTTTTGTCATTTAATCTGGCCCTACTAATATTATAGAATTGAAGAGTTTGTTTGGTCGACATCCCTATCGCAGGAACTATTGGTTCGAATGGATAAATATTTTTATGTTGTTGTAATAGTCTATTTATCAAGCAAGGATGTAGTAATAACGTCTTTATATTATTACTGACCACACTACGGAAGAGGCCATTCCGGCGTAGCACCGCAACGTATAGTGTACTGTAAGCGGGGCGGGGCGGTTGTGAAGTATATTCGCACTCGGAGGGATGACTCCTCATTGCCATTGCATCGCTGTCAATATGTCCAAGTTAAAAAATATTAAAATTATGAGCATATTATGTAAAAGACAGAAAAGTCAAAATATAACGTCTTAGCCTGTAAATATAACCTTTAAAAATGTTATATTGTGTAACATAGGTAGAAGTTATAATCTTGTTTACTTTTAATTAACACATCTCTAGCTCCTTGTAGACCTGGAGCCTAAGTTCCACTTATTCAGATGGATCATGGAGTACCTAAGGTCATAGCGTCTTAAATTATAGAAATCAATTTTGTTGTCAAAAAAATTAACCGTCACGTAAAAAACATGAGGACCCCTTAGAGCGTATGTTTGTGTAAAAAGGTTGACGACAGTGGACGAGGCGAAAGACGTATGCAGAGAACGCTAGCCAGCAGCTAGCAGCTCCACAATATTTGTGGCCACGTGGCCGTTTTCGTTCGTTTTTCGATTGAGCAGTATGCTGTTGGCCATATGGGCCTCTACCTCACCGGTCTTGGTGAGGCCGAGCTAGACGAGCTCTGACCTTGGCATGGTTACCGTGGAAGGTACCAACAAAAGAGAACACAGTGGCACAAGGGCGTCTCCTTTGAGACTCGGACCGC
The DNA here is from genome assembly GCA_036379175.1 of Heliconius cydno galanthus. NCBI lineage: Eukaryota > Metazoa > Arthropoda > Insecta > Lepidoptera > Nymphalidae > Heliconius > Heliconius cydno. The sequence continues at coordinate 323,568 of JAKRZM010000573.1, forward strand.
GACCAAAGCCTACTAGGGACGGCTCTTGATGCCCTATTGGATGATTAGTTGGAGGCTCCTCTTGCGCCGAGGCGCGATAGGGCCACAGTAAAACAGGGACTTCGTCTCCACCGGCGGAGACGGTGTGCGTAGCGTGTGTGTTTGCGATAAGCCACGTGGCCTTGGCGTGATCACTTATTTACAATTCAATTATCGCTCTTGTAAGGACGAGCGGCGAGAAAGATGTGAAGCTCTTTTTTAATCTACTAATAAAAATACTAATTATACATTTAATTTAAATCCTTATACAATATACAAAATTGTCAATTTAGAAGTCCAGCTAATTTAAATGTTATCACATTATAACAGAGTTTTAAACGTACAAAACAACAGAACATTACAAAAGGTAAGTACTGTTAAAGTACAAATCTGTTGAGAATAAAGTAAAGTCTTTACTTATACATATTTTTCCACTGAAGAATATAATTTTGTAGAAGCTGCAATTTCGAAAATTGCTTTGCGGAGTACAGTTGTCCTTCCGTCGGCGTGTTTCGTTAACGAACATTAAAAAGTAATTTGTTCATCTTTTAACAGAGAAGTGATCTTACGAAAGCATGATGAAGAATATTTAGTTTCGTTTCTTTACTCTCCTGGTATCTTATATACGAGTACTTATTAAGTGATATAATATAATCTTTAAAGAAAAATAAGAACCCATTCTCTTCGAAAAGAAAAATAATTTTACTCACGGCGAGATGGAAATGAGTTATTTTTAATTTCGAACTCTTATAGAATAAGTGCGAGATCTCGAATCCGGGGAGAAAACGGAGATAAGAGTGTCTTAACGTGACCTTCTTTCTGTTTACTCTGTTAAATGCAGAACGAAGCGTGAGTCTAAAAATAAATTATTTTACTTATTATCAGAAATATAGTAAAAACTACACTATTTTACAGATAGTAAAAACTCAAAAATAAGGTGCCTCATAATTATTATCATATTACTACAATACACATCATAATATATAGAATAAGTAGCACTCTCTATGTGTATATTTTAAATAATTCAACCGAAAAGGTTACCTGACAAAGATATTATCTTAAACTATATTTGAAGTGACGACCACCGCGTACAGTAACTGTACTATTACAGAGGACCTCTCCACTCACGGTGCAACGTGCCTGCTAACCTCTGGAGCTCAAATTAGTTAATGTTTGCTTACGACACCTCATTAGTAAGTAATCACACAATACCGTCATCTACAGGCACAAAGCACACACGTACATACGTATGTAGGTGTGTGTGTGTGTATCTCTTATTATTGAACGTGGAGTATTAGCTTTGTGTCCAAATATAACTATACCGGTCACATGTTAAAGAATAGGGAGTGGGAAAGTGGTGAAAATAAACCCAGTTATTTATGTACCGGCTAAATAGTTTGGGCACGTGGAACGAATGAGTGATGAAAAAATGGCAAAAAAGAACTGTGATGGAAAAGAGAGCAGTAAGAGAGGTTGGGGGATATCGGTCGACCGTCGAAAACACAGTATCAAATGAGAAGAAGAGAATGATGTATGAAGAGATTGATGGTCATGACAACGGGTGAGGCATAAGAGGTATGTAGAGACCGTAGCCTTTGGCGCTCCATTCTCTCTGGCAACCCCGCGTGGGATACAGCGTGATATGTCCTAAATTGCAGAACTCAATGACAAATTTAATTGAAAAAAAATACAAAAACACTGTAAGCGGAGAGTGAATGTATTTTAATCATATTTTTACTTTTCTGCTTTTATAGCAAAGGACGGTGTTTAGTTCCGTCACTTTTTTGAACGAAGTGTTTCGACACTAGGCCTATTCGGGATAAAGCGTAGAGCTTTCTTTCTTAGATCAGAGAAAGAAAAATAATTTGCATATAAGCGTTTCTCCGAATGTCATTCGCACCCACGACTCTTTGATAAAACAAATTACATTTTTCATTTAAACATCACTGAAAACCTTAAAAAGTTCATCACATAGATAAGAGGCCATGTATATTAACGTCAGCCTGAGCTGCTCGCTGCTAGCGGGTAGCGGGTGGCAGGTAGCGGGCGGCGGGTAGCGGGTAGCGTCCACTCGCCGAGAGTGTATTAATGAGGGTGCCGCCGCGGTGCGACGTTATCGTGTCAAATCATAAATCATATTTTCCATTTTCTCGCGTCGTTTATTTTAAAATCTTGAAATATTTAAACAGATTTTCAATTTGGTGTGGTTGGGAACCTTGCACTATTTATGTATTTTATATTGCAACATTTAATCACGACGCCGGCGCGTCGTGGCGCAGCGGTACGCGTGGGTTCGATCCCCACTCGAGGAGGTGAAATATTTATTTACGTTTATATTTCCATTTCTTCTCTCTGGTGTCGAGGCAAAGCGCGGCGTTGAGTTCTGCCACTCAACACGTAATGCCTCCAGAATTCGGCAGAAAGTGCTGTGTGCGGGAAACAGCGTGAAACTCATTTGATTTTAATTTTTCTTATGAAGATAAAAGATAGTAAAATAATTTATGTGAACTCCTTAATTTTTATTAAAAATAAATTCTTAAGATCATAATATAATAAGATACTCGCATAATTCTTGACATAAGGTAGTTAATTTATTTGTAACAATTCATTTTATTCAAACAGGAATATAAAAATATTCCTGATATCTAGACAGTACAGATTTTAGTTAACCGTTACTAAGAACAAAGGTTGCTTTAGTTCGATATGTTTGCCAAAAACGCACGTACATAATTACAATATAAAAAAACACTTAAAAAGTACAAAAATATAGGCATGTTTTAAATATAGTTTGGTTCACAAGTATCCGCAGCGAGGAGAGTACAGAGTCAACTCGCCGTAGCTAGTTTGCATGTCACAGGCCGAGTGTTGCCGAGCTTCATTCAGTCCCACATTGACTTTTCATACGCTGGATATTTTCGTACGAACTTGTATACTTTTCGGTTTTTATAAATTTAATGTCACTTATATCGCGGTGTAATCCATACCTATATTATAAATTCGAAAGTAACTCTGTCTGTCTGTCTGTCTGTCTGTCTGTCTTTTACGCAATCAGGGCCAAACCGCTAA
>JAKRZM010000573.1:326658-352673 GCA_036379175.1 Heliconius cydno galanthus
ATTTGTAACAATTCATTTTATTCAAACAGGAATATAAAAATATTCCTGATATCTAGACAGTACAGATTTTAGTTAACCGTTACTAAGAACAAAGGTTGCTTTAGTTCGATATGTTTGCCAAAAACGCACGTACATAATTACAATATAAAAAAACACTTAAAAAGTACAAAAATATAGGCATGTTTTAAATATAGTTTGGTTCACAAGTATCCGCAGCGAGGAGAGTACAGAGTGAACTCGCCGTAGCTAGTTTGCATGTCACAGGGCGAGTGTTGCCGAGCTTCATTCAGTCCCACGTTGACTTTTCATGCGCTGGATATTTTCGTACGAACTTGTATAATTTTCGGTTTTTAAAAATTTAATGTCACTTATATCGCGGTGTAATTTGTGGTTATAAATAAAAACGGCCAAGTGTGAGTCGGACTCACCGAAAGAAGCTTCCGTATCAATTTCAGAATGGTAGGTCAACGGGAACGTGATTTTTAAAAGTTGTCAAACTTAAGTTTACGCACTTATTTTGTATGAAATGAACTGCAAATATAATTTTTTTGTGATTTTTTTTCTATGAAAAACATAAATTTTCACTTCTTATATTTAATATCCAATGGTTTAATATTATAGCATAAACAAAATTTTAAAAAAACTTTCAATATTTCAAAGTAGTGTTTAGTTTTTGTAAGCATGGTAAATAATAATTTTGGGGCATTATTTTCTATGTAGAAAATCTATAATAAATTTACGTGTTTTAGGAAGCAAACCACTTGGAGACACCTCTACACAAAGAAAATGATATAACAGACCTGACTGACTGACTGACTGATCTGACTTTACTTTATATTTGACAAAATATTTGCGTAACTTACAAAGTGATCTAGAAGAATGGCCAACTAAATGTCTCTCCTTGTGATATACCTATTTATATTACATATAAATGAATACCTGTCTTCTTTTTACAACACTTTTATTGTAATAATGTCAACATTATTTTCGTACAAATAATAATATAATTTTAATACGTTTTACGTCCACGGTGCCGGCCCCTGAGCCTCCGCTGTAAGTCTAATTTACGTTTATCTTTAAAAGGGACATTTCATAGCTCACTCGTTGTATAAAATTAATTTTTACGAGAAAAATATCGTCGAGGAAAACGACACGAACAGGTGGCACTCGCAATATATCCATACTATGTAACCTCGACTTTGTCTACATCATTTTTATGTATTTTTATACGTTTTTACAATATAGCGTTGATAGTCCACATGTCGAGGATGGCTACACGCAGGCTACTGACGGCGCGAGCGAAGACGCAGAAAGAATATAGTACATATGTATACGAGTATAGAGTCCGCCGCGACCGTCTGTCCCTTCATTACAATTCATTTGAGTAATTAATTTATACGATAATCCCAATACGGTTTAGGACTACATTTTGCATATTGTCTGGACTAATGTGCTCATTCGATTGTAAAATATTTTAAATTTTGTTTGTTGGATTTAGTGAACTGGAAAATGTATTACTGTTAGCTGTTTACTGTGCTGATTATGTTACACATTCATCTTTTATCATTTCACTGATTACATATTTGCGCCAAAATTATTTGTAAAGTAATATAATAATACCGAACCGGTACCCATTCGAAAAAAAATAATTTCCTCGTTCGCGTAAGAATAGAAAGTGCGGCGTTGACTTTCGCCACTTCACACGCAATTACGCAATTTTAAGGCACGTCGAGAAAGGAGTTCTTAAAATCGGAGTTCGGACATTTTTTATTGCGATTGATAATTAAATATTACCAACTGCTCATCTATTTGTCCAGAAATCACAATAAACAATTGTTTAATACACAATTATAGTGTAAATGTTATAATTCACTAATTTACATACATAAGTAATATTTTAATTTTTTAAAATGTTATTCACACATGTGTATAAGACAAGAGCATGTTATAGCTGTAGCTGCAGCTAAGATAATTACTTATCAACGTGACGGTGTAATCAGTAATCAACATTACACGTCGCGGTCGCGCCTCCTCGCCTCACCTGACACGCCTGACACGCTGACACGCCTGACACGCCTGACACCTGAGCAGCAATGTAATTTGTACAATATGGCACTATAGAATAGTAGCTCAAGTGCTAAATATATGTATATGTAAGTAATTAACTTGAAAATAACTTATAATAAGTATAGTTTTTGTATTTATCAACATTATTTTACAAAGTGCTTGCGACGTACTCAGACCGATGCGATGGTACATCTATAAGAACATACAATGATGGAAATAACAATATTCGTGGCGCAGCGACACGAGGGTGTGGGTTCGATTCCCAGTAGTATTCGCCTCGCTCTGATAACGAGACGCGAAGCGCGGTGTTGAGTTCTGTCACTCAACACGCAATACCTCCAGAATAAAGTGAGGAACGGAACGTGTCTTAATGAGAACGGAGTATAATCAGGTTGCTATGTACGGGATACAGCGTGAAGTTCGATATCCGTTTATTATTTAATTTCCCCGAGGCCAGTGGGCATATTGTTGTCATTTTTACAGTAACACTGCTCCACAATACCATCAAATTTATAATTATTTATTTTTTAATAGCNTTTTTTTTTTAAATGTTATTCATACATGTGTAAAAGACAAGAGCATGTTATAGCTGTAACCGTAGCTAAGATAATTACTTATCAACGTGACGGTGTAATCAGTAATCAACATTACACGTCGCGGTCGCGCCTCCTCGCCTCACCTGACACGCCTGACACGCCTGACACGCCTGACACCTGAGCAGCAATGTAATTTGTACAATATGGCACTATAGAATAGTAGCTTAAGTGCTAAATATATGTATATGTAAGTAATTAACTTGAAAATAACTTATAATAAGTATAGTTTTTGTATTTATCAACATTATTTTACAAAGTGCTTGCGACGTACTCAGACCGATGCGATGGTACATCTATAAGAACATACAATGATGGAAATAACAATATTCGTGGCGCAGCGACACGAGGGTGTGGGTTCGATTCCCAGTAGTATTCGCCTCGCTCTGATAACGAGACGCGAAGCGCGGTGTTGAGTTCTGTCACTCAACACGCAATACCTCCAGAATAAAGTGAGGAACGGAACGTGTCTTAATGAGAACGGAGTATAATCAGGTTGTTATGTACGGGATACAGCGTGAAGTTCGATATCCGTTTATTATTTAATTTCCCCGAGGCCAGTGGACATATTGTTGTCATTTTTACAGTAACACTGCTCCACAATACCATCAAATTTATAATTATTTATTTTTTAATAGCCAATAACACTAAGAGGTAACATTTACTAAGATAACTCATTTCCAGTAATTATTTTCTTGTCTTAACAAAAAGCGGCGTTGAGATTCGCCATATAACCGGAAATGGCTCCAAAATTGGACAGTGTGTAGAGAACGGAGTGTGTTAACACTAAATACTCTCTTCCTTCTGTTGTATGCGGGTGTGGGCTACAGGTATCATGGCGATGTTAATGAGACGAGACTTCACATTCAACTCTTTTATTATATATTTAATGTGGTTATTTATACGCTACAAAACAATAGTGGAACATAATTTCACAATTGCATTTGAAGCGAATAAATTGAGGGCGCTGATATAGCGTGTTTATAAAGAATATAATAAGACTTATGCAATACCCCTACACGGGGTACAAGAAGCTAAAAAACATCTTGATCAAAATTTTCATATTTTCCTGGCGTAGATCTAGTGCTAAAACACTCTTATTTCTTGCTTTTTTTACATTGTATACAAAATATAATATGAAATAAAACGTTTTGAAATATCGATCGATAACGACTAAACTGTGTAAAATCAGTCATGCATAAAAATGTATGTGCGAAAGTAACGTAACAGCGGCAGAGCGGTGCGGGGTGGTGCGGGGCGGTGCGGGACGGCGGCGGGGCGGGGTGATTAAATTGTTCTATCCCACCCTCATCACTAACCGATTGACCCTTTTACGGCGGAATAATATGGCTGTTTCGTTTTAGTTCATCTTTATATATTTTATAATAGAAAAAGAAATTAACAGTAACTGGAAATCTGATTTATAATTTGCATTTCATTTATAATAAAGCGGTACATACAATATTAGATTATTTAATAGTAAAAATAAATAATTATAAGATTTTTTTACCATGAAAGTATTCCAAATTGAGTCCATACCTTTGGAATGTCTTAAATAATTTCCAAGAGGTGTGCTAAATCCTGCTACGTTCGAAATTTAGTATTTTAAAATATTTTTATTTCATTATTGTTATTTTTAATCTATAACGTAACAAAGAACTTTTTAAACAACCACACTTCACCGAAAAGTGTTAAATACATTAAAATACGAAATAGACTGATACTAACAATGTGTTTTATTCGATAAATAAATTCAAACGTCAGTATCGTCGTAGCCTCGTAGCCTCGTAGCTTCGTAGCCGCGTAGCGTCGTAGCAAACGCAGCGCTGTTCCAAAACTATTAAACTGTAGCAAATTGAACCTATAAATATACCTGCTGTAATATCATCCATTCTGTCTACGCTCTGTGCATTGCAAGTAGGCAGTAGGTAAGTGTGGCTCGAGGCGGGGGGCGCTATTGTAGCTATGTAAGCTACAATATGTAAATGAATAAATAACATATTGACAAATATTTGCGAGCGTGCAATGGAAGCGTTCTATTTATATCACTTTTTGTTATTGTTTTGAAAAATATTGTTTTCAGACACCCCACGTATGTAACGAAATAAGCTAAGAAAATTTAATATCAAAACACTCCGTTCTCTATTCGTTTCATTTCAAAAATAACAGATGAATTATTCAGATCACCATTTTAAAGTGAAATTGAAGCGGTTTGACATTTAGCAAATCAACAGTTGTTTACTCTTACTGGTCGTCGCGGCGCACGTGACGCACGTGACGCGCCCTGCGTGACGCTGCATCACTAAAATGTGTCACGTTGAACAAACTTTGCACTTACCGTATGTATATAGGTATGTATGTACACACACACATGCTTACATATATTTACGGTTGTGTCTGTTTGTTGATTGTTGACGCTGATAATCTTCAAATTATATAAGACTGTCAGTATATTGTAACATATCAATTTCAATTTAATTTGGCAAAAAGCGTAAAGCTGGTCATCATTTAACGTATCACTATAGTGGCGGAGAGAATCAAGTCACAATTTAAGTATACAAAAAGCTGACATGTATTAGATACTGCAAAGTTCAGTGATGTGTGCGGGATGCAGCGTGAAGCTGAATTATAAATACATAAATAAAAATATTTTATATTGTATAAGTTGTATTAATAAGAAATAGTAAGTGATTCCTAATTTAAAGGTATAGAAACTTTACTTTTAAAAGAATAAGAACTTAAATATATTACTTGTAACGCTACCTACTAATTTTATTCTGTGCAAATCATTAATTAACCTAATAAGTTTCAGAAGCCGACGTAAAGCAGTGGGACGTAGCCGCCGGGCTTGCAGTCACACGCTCTCAGTAATTACAATAATAATTGATAGCAGCGGTCATCACACAGGCACTGACTCACTCAGGAACATGGAGAGTACAGGAACATGGAGAGACACCGTACCTGTACACCAGTACACCGTGCATTATAATTATTATGAATATTATTATCATTTGATCGAATTTGTTTTCTGTTACATTGCATGCGGGGTAGCGGAACTCTACCGTCCCATGTAAGAGGAGTTCTCCCCCGAATATTATATATTTTTTATTTTTATATAAAAATCGTAAAACGGTTAACGGAATACATCTCCTACTCAGTTTCAATTGTGTAATTCTAATAGTTTCAGAATAAAGTAGCTATGACATAATGGACGGACGGACAGGTACCGTTTTCCGCCATTCGGCCAAATCGTGTCTTTTTATTTCGTAAATAAAGAAACAAATTGTAACAATGTTCACATATCTCGCGCCAACACATCTACATACTCGTACATACTCGCCCGTACATATCGTCTGGGGGAGAACACGTTACCTGCAATAAGAAGCCGCTTTTCCTTAATACAATGTTCAGTGTTATAAGGAAAATTTAAAAAATATATTTTTCACTTCGTTTTGGTGCAGTGGCGAGTCGTATTTAACTTGCGATGTGTGTTCGGGACTGTGGGTTCGTTCTCCACTAGAAAGAATATTATAATTTATACATTATAAAAATATCTTCGTTTTATAATTCCAGAAAAAAAAATGTGGCATAGAAAAATTATTTAAATACAATTATTCCCCAGAGTGGGGATCGAACCGACGACCTTGTAGCATTTTTTCAGCAATTTTTTCTCATATGCCGTAAGTATTTACATTCCTTGCCTACTGGTTGAGAGTTCGTAAGCCGCTTAAAAGATCCATTTCCTTCCACTCTTCTTTAAATCATTACCGTAATTGAGTTCGGACGACTTCTGCTTACTTTTTTTTAATGAAAACATACTTTTATGCTATTTACCTTGTTATTTGTAAGCGCACCTATCATATCGTTATTACTGTTTGTAAAATATATTTCCTGACTAATCTGAATTATATTTTTACTGCAACTACCACTCCTCAGTCGGAGGTACGAGCTGGTCACGGACGAAGCACGACGTTCAGAATGAAATGTTCTCAAACAATAATTCACAATAGTATATTAATTTGAGATATAACCGTCTATAGAGGTCTTAGTTCAGATGAGAGCGCCGGCAAGTGGCGCGTCGCTTAATGAGTACTTGACACTGTCCGATATTGAGTTGGCTGCTGTAATACAACTGTCTTATACTCTGTTCTCATTACAGCTAGTCTTAAGTACACGTGTTCACTTCTTATATTTACCGATATTAATAAGTGTCTCACCTCACGCGCACACTAGGTTCCCGGGTTCCCTCTACCTACACTGCTTTGCGCGAGATACAGCGTGAAGCTATAAAAAAATACAGACAGAGTGTTTTAACACCGAATTTTTTCTGCCTACCTTGTCATATATAAAAAATATATAAGATAGTATCAATTAAATGAGTGTTATAAAAATGGTGTCGTTTTATTTATTTCTTCTTGCACCTAATATTTGCAACAACTTAACCGTGGCACGTGCGGGGGACGTGCCGGGGGGGGCGCGCGCGGTGGGGGGGACGCGCCGGGGGGGGCGCGTGATGTACGACCGTACACGTCGGGTGGCTTACGTACTCCGTCATATTATAATAAACAATAGAAACAATTGCAATAGAAACAATTGCAATATTTAAAATTATTTATTTATTTACTGTTGTGTATTCTTTTAACAGTGTAATAAATAAATACATAAATGTAGATACTTCCTGTATTCCCGTAAACAGCAAGGTACACTACATCATCATCACTACATCAAGATGGTTTTATTTAATAAAGCAAATTCTGTCAATATCTGAAAAAACCCGTCGACATTATAAGATACAATATATTCCACACCTGCGACGACACCAAAGCCAATCTCAAGCAGATAATAGAAACCATTGTGAACGAACCGACGAGCTTAAATAGTAATCTTGCGAATTCCATTTTCATTAGGATTCACCAGACTCGTGCAGCGCACCACACTGTGCCGTAGTAACTGCAGTACAGGAGCTGTGCTGGTACTCTGTCCATATCGCTTGAATAGACTTTCTATTAAACAGAGAAGATATATTTGAGTAAGGTTTCATCCCTCAACATTTTGCAGTGATTGTACTGCGTTGTACTATTAAGACCATTAAAAAATCTGTGTTTGTTTGTGATAAATCTGTATTTATAACCGACTTTCGAAACAAGGAGGAGGTTCTCAATTAATTATTTTCAATTCGATATTCGATTAATTATTTTGGATTCAATTTCAATATTGGATTATTCGATTTGATTTGGGTATTTTTGTAATATGCAAACATCACAGTTATTTTACAAAGAATCAAATAATTGTTAAACATTTCAGGCTGTTTCTAAACCAGTAAATCAAATTATTATCAACACATTTGACTGTCACTGTCGGTCAATTCTGTTTATTTAATGAATATTCATGTTATGCGCTCTAAGCGCCATAAATTAAGAACTGAACTGTTAATAATGTAGTTCAAGCGGACGAAGCCGCGCGCGCGCGTGTGTGTGTGTGTGTGTGTGTCACGTCACGGTGTCGCTGTGCGCGCGCCTTACTGACTGACTCTCAGCATGTTTACCTGACACGTCAAGAGAAGTAGAATTTTAACAATATTTTTATTATTATTTATTTAGTGAGGAATTTGTGGTGAAAATAACAAAATATCTACCATTTATTTGTATCGTACAATATTTCATCCTAGCTGAGATACAATATATATCCAACAAGTCGTGCCGGCGATAGAGACGTACGTGACCGCGCCCTTCTATTTCACACGACAGACAGACTGACTTACATTAATACTAATAATATACTATTTAACTATACACAACATAGGCCTCATAGTCGTGAGGCCGTCGCGTCGTAGCAGAGAGGCGCACTATCTGAGTGTACAAAGACGTGGCGGTTGCAGATTCAATTCTGAAAATTGAACAAACAAATTAATAATTTCCCCGCTTTGGTAACACGACAAAGCGTTGATTTCCGCTATTAAGCACGCAATGCCCCAAAAATCGAACGGATAGTGAGGAATGAAGTGTCCTAACACTATGTTCTGCGTTATTATCTGCCTGCCGGTGCCGGTGCCGGTGCAGGAGTGCCGTGTGTGACGCTAATCTCTAGGCAATATTTTTTGTTTATGGATTGACAATAATATTTTCCCTACACAATGTTTTTGTGCATAATAAATAAAGTGCAACTAGTGATCTTATGTAATATTCTGATAACAAAGAAATAGTTCTCGTACCAGCCCCTAATTTATGATCAGCTATGGTCAGCAAGGGAGCCAGCCGTGCTGCTGCAGGTGACTGGGTGATTACAATGGCGATCTCTTGTCCTTAAAAAGGGCGGCTTCAAATACCCTATTTTTTAATTTTATAGAAAGTTTCAATAAAAATATTATAGCTACATTTACAATATTGATAATAACCTGCATGCCAGAGCCGAGCTCGTTGGCCATTAAGCCAGGCGGATGAGTCCTCGATTGGCACGCGTCGTGATTACTCTGCGTTGCAGATGATTATCATTTTAAGCTTTATTCCTTCATACTGCCAAGAGTCGTGGCTACAATTCTACATATATTTAAAAAAATTAAAGTGCCACTTAACACAAGTAAAGAAAAATATTGTTATAGAATTCTTATAGGATTTGAAAATAACGGTATTGAACCCGCGCCTCTTGGGAACTCTCGAGCGCTCTGACTACTAATCCATACCTTCTTATTCAGCTACACCCATTTTTTTATACACTTGTGTGAATATTTTTTTTATAAAAACTATACACACACGTGTATAAAAATCTTTTTTGAGAAAATTCGTAATATTTGTCTATAAGGAAAAGCTTTTATTAAATCTTTTTTTTTTTCTAATAGACTAAGACTTAAAATGTTCAAAGTACGGCAATGGCAAAATCTGGTTAAAGAAACTACAAAAAAAAAGAAGAAATAAGCAAAAAACAAAGATTAAAAGATTATTTAAAAATAATTTGCCAGTTCGCTCGTCATATCACCGGCAACAGACCAGACGAGGTCAAGTGTTTGTTTTAAATAACATACAATATGTAATGTAATGTTTATATCGATATAAATTATACATTTGTTCTTACATTCGTACTGAAATCATAAACTTTTTCTCTTTTTCTCGCATAGCAGCGCAACACATAGACAGAGTGTTAAGATATATTTTTTGAATGCAGTTGAGATGCGGTCTGTCAGAGCGAGGAAATTAATATAAATTGAATTTAATCAAGCCCTCGAGCGGGGATCGAACCCATATTGTGAGACGTCACAAATTAAAAAAAATATAATATATACAGAACGAACCTACAACCTTCATCACAGAGATCACTAGTTACAAGACGAGCCGAGACAAGCAGCCCGGACTTCATAAAACTTAATATAAGCTTATAAAAATATACAATATATAATTTGGATGATGATATTGCAAGTCTGGAGCTCCTCGCGGGAAATCAGAGGCGAGACTATCGATGTCGCGTGGGCGGTAGTCACTCCGGTGATAGGATTTTTCTTAAATAAATGAAGTAATAACTAAATTTACTATTAAATATAATACAAGAAGATTTTATTGTATTGGTTGTACTGGAGCGGAGCATCGATGACAGGTTACTTTTTCGTTTTTATAGTATTTTTACTTAATGTATAACGGCACTGAGACCGACGGAAGATATACCCGTAGTACTACTTCCATGTTACAAGATTTCTTTCTTTATATCCTTCTATGCGGAAAAAAATGCGAAGCTTAAAGCAAGCTTGAACAAGTAAAATATTCTTTGGTATTGTTTAAAAATCATTATAATGCAATTTACATTGTAAATATTACACGCGTTACTAAACAAAATGGCTGCTTTGTTAGTTTTAAAACGTGAGGAGGTATTCCTGTCGTGTTAACGCCTCATTGTACACGTGATGGTTCTGATGAGGCTGCTACGTGTGTATTACTAACATTATCCAAAGAAGCAGCTCACCCCGTCTTAAGACAACACTTTTCGCCAAATTTTCGCGATATTACGTATACAAAAAAAGTATAAATATTTGTACACACCACTACACATATATTTCATTCGCAAGTATGTGTAACTGCTAGGAGCTGAATTCCTGTTTTGGCCAAATATTCATATATGAGTGGGCGTCGCTGACGTAACGTAACTTCCGTTGTTTGACTGGAATTCTAACTTCTACGCAAGTACCTATATTCTTAAGAAATGAATTGTCTTGTATAATTTATTGTTATAAATATTTTTTTGTAATCGTTTATCTTGAGGCAGTGGCGCAAGCGTGTGACGGTGTGGTGACCCACAAGGTTCCCACTCGAGGGAAACAATTATTATTTAATATTTTAATTTCCTCGCCCAGGAAACAAGAGCAACCGACAGAATGATATACGTAAATATAGGATACTTTGGATTAAGCTTTTAATAGTTTTATTTTAATAAAAAAAAATGTGTACATTTTTTTTACAGAATTACTTCTCCGAATGAAATAATTGAATTTGTTTCAAGTTGTCGCACGTCACTATTTGCTTATACTCGTACATTCAACAACATTCGTTTCTTGAACGTCTTTTTATTATTATTATTAAACGGTTTTATTTAGCTCACCCCGTTTGTTTGGATATTTGTTTGGGTCAAATTTAGTAATTGAAATTTAACCCTCTTCCCGTTAACCGATTGATCTGAAATTTGGTATACGCTTTTGATTCTGGTGACAGGAAGGACAGGAAAATCAAAGATGGCCACGGCTACAAAATGACGGATAATGTTGTTTTCAATCCCATCAATATGGGTATCAAAATAAAGGGCTTGGTAAGTATAATACAGTATACTATACAAAATTACAATATGAATCTCCCACCCAAGTCAAGATCTGGTATCCTGTCGAGGACTGTGTGGCGTTAGGGTGGCTAAAAATGATACGTCGCTAGGGGTACACCACCCAAGTTAAGGTAAAAGGTAAAAGCGCGCCGAGAACTGTATGGCATTAGGGTGGATAAAAATGATATGTCGTTAGCGTTTTCCCCTCAAGATTCAGGCACATCTTGTTGTACATAGCCTTGCCCCTCTATTGGACCTCTGGGGGGGTCGTTCGTAACATTCTCCATTAACCTTGCAATAATGAGACATCGAGCCTCATTTCAACGAATTGAATAGCATGAGAAATAAAAACTAAAAACTTAAAAATAAAAAAGTAAAAAAAAAATTTTAAGTTAAACGGTTTTATATTGCAGATAAATGTACTAAAAGCTAAAAAATAATTTCATAGAAATTATGATTACTAAAATAAAATCGTGGGGACACTTGCTACTTACCACTAGGTGGGTGAAGTCTCATGCCATGTCTTTCGATTGTAGATATTGGACGTGCCCCACGATTTTATTTTACTTTTTTTTAGTATTAAACAGAGTACTAAAAGATTACAATAATATTACAGAATGAAAACAACCAATTTACTCGAAATAAAATGTTAATTTTATGCAAAAGGCGTCGGCGTTAGGACGCGGACGGCTTATTTTTGGGCCGCGAAGAAAATGACTCCGGAAATGAAGATGAACGACGCCGCGCTCACAAGTCACGTGCACTTTACTAGTTTATTCATTTGGCTTTGCTCACGTCGCTAAATTAAAAAATAAATAGATTTGTGAATTACAAATGACAATTACGTAGCAGTAGCCCTGAAAGCAGTAAGGTGTGATATAGCCTATAGCCTACTAGTATTACCTGTTGGACTATACAGTATTCAACACAAAATATATTTTCCATTCGAATCAATTGCAGCTTTATAATAGTAATATAGATATGGGTAAAATCGTTCTGTTCTCCACTCTCCGTCTATTTGGATAATATTCTATTGAGTGGCAGAAATCAATAAATGAAATGATCACATCCGCTATCTGCGGGATACAGCGTGAAGCTAACAAGCACACACTCCGTTTGAGTATAGTATTAAAATGATGTAGTTGTTTAAGCATCATACAAAGTGTAAAACACAAATATATGAAATATTCATAAAATATTTTATAATAAGTGTATTTTGCGAATTTCAAGGTACTTTTCTATTCCACTTAACTAAGTTTTAGTAGAAAAAGTAAAATTTACGTGAGCAGCATTCGATATCTTTATGAGATGTGTACAGTGCTGTATACTCGTATGGTAATCGCGTCTCTCCCAGTCGTCCGTCGCTCCTCCACCTCCACCAGGCGAGTCCACGTCACTTCCATAAATCAAAAGTTACTTATTTAAGGACATCCTGTAGCTATTTATTAAGAGCTCATCTACAGGCTGTAATGTTATTTGACAGGTTAATTACGTAAATGTTATGTTTCCTTCACTATAGGATAGGCAGAGGAAACATAGTGTTCAGACACTGTCCCCCATTTTCTGCCAATCTTTTGAGACATGCGATGTGTGTGAACGGAACTCAACGCTGCAGTTTCGTCTTGTCTAACGCACGTTTAGGGTCCGATGCTGTCCCTCGTAGTTCATGTTAATTGTCATTGTTAAAGACGTGCTGGTGGATACGCATGTAATTATCATCTTTTTTCATTGATTGAATATTTCACGAAAATTATTATTTCAAGACTTTCGAAGAGTCTCGCTAACAGCTTAAACGATACAACCCAATTACGTGTGAACTGGATGCAGTGCTCTAAGTTGTGGTACAGAGTTAATACATATTTTATTTCGAAACGTGGCGCAACTTTACAAGGTATTTGTCAATATTCGTACTTAGATTGACATAAAATCAAGTAGTATTCACTCCAGTACAGTATTTTTTAAAACTGAAATCTGCATCTCCAGAATTTCATTAAAAAAATTTAAAATAATCAATTCTTATCTTCGGACTCAAGATGTGTGGTTCAATAGTTTCGGTTCAATAGTGAATCATTCTTTAACTAGAACGAGTAAACAAATATATTTCTTCCTCTAAAGTAAAGGATTTGAACGGAAAATCCACGGCGTTCAATCACCCGCTGTCCCACTGCGCCACAATGTCATACAGCCTGGTGACAGGTGGACAGACAGACAGACAGACGGACCGACAGCGGAGTCTTAATAATAAGATCCCATTTTACTCTTTGGGTAACCCATATAGCCTAAGATCCCAGGACTTCCAGACTTACGTCATTTTAGCAAAGCTGAAATTTTTGAGATAGCATCGACTTTATTTACATTAAGTTGCGGCTACCTATGAAAGCCCCCCCCCCCCCCCATTTTCAATTTAGTAAGTATCCATACCATCTTAACTACTATTAGGCAAATAATCTTCAAAATTTTAGCTTTGTTAAAATGACGTAGATTTAGGGGCCCTGGGATCTTAGTTTACTAAAAATAATTGCCGTGGCCATTGTAGTGCAGCGGTGCAGCTTCTAACTGTAAACACGGCAGTCGTGGGTCTCTCACTGAACTCCCTCTACGAGTATCGACAGAAGGGGTCAGAGCGTGACACAAACACATTTATCTAACTCCTGCACACGCGCGCTGTCGCTAACTTTTGCTAGAGTTTTTTCAGAAAACGTGACTTCTAATAGTTGTAGTATAATCTTTGTTTACTTTTGAAACTTATAAACATATATATAGAATTATTTGAACATCGAGATATTTGTAAGGCTTAGTGGTCAAAGCCACGAACCTCTCACGTTCACATTTGTATACATTTAAAAAAAAAAAATTTTCGTAATACATACATTCCTATTCAAACATAGGACATTGTATGTTCTATTTATAATTCTATCGAAAGCACTAATTGAACAAATATTTATATTTGCTATTATTCAAGTGACTGTCGGTGAGGAGGACTTCATTGAGAAATGTATAAATGTAATACATTTACATTTTAGCTTTTCTCTTCACTCTAAGGTTGTTCCCTACTTTTTTTATATATATAACTAGCTCTTGCCCGCGTCTTCTCCTTCGTGTTCAAATTGAAATATGTAATTCAGTTCAGTTTTTTAATGATGGCGTTTCGAGTGTGCCAACAAATTTAAATAATTTAGACTTGAAACTGAAAAAATATTAGTAGATATGTCTACTTTCCATTCTCTATATCAATATATTTTACGCACTGTCAGTAAGTGAAGTTCCGAAGTGAGCCTAATAGTTTAAGTCGTCAACTCAACGTCTGCAGGCGCCAATTAAGGGACGGAAACTTCGTTTAACAATAGTCATCTTTTTTATTGTTCGTTGAAATTGTATTATTGTATGAAATATAACATGTATTTTTTTAATAAAGTCTCAATTTTTCGGTCCGCTTTTTTCTGATAAATTGATTTCTGTGTTTATTTTAATTGCACCTCACATTGCTCACGTTCTTACGTGCTCACGTACACTATCTATATATATAAAAGGACTTGTCCTCACTGACTGAGGTAAGACGCACGCACAGCCGTAATCGCTGATGGTAGAAACGTTAAATTTGGACAGATGTTTACTTTNACCTACGAGTAGGTATGTAAATAATAAAGAACTGAGTACACAAGCGACCCGACAATGCACTAACAAGACTACTCAACGTGACAGCAAATATAACTACAGTCCGCTCAAAGAAAGATACGGCCTTTAATTATTTTATAATATCTTTTACTCTAAATATATATAACAGTACAGGCGCTGCCCCGCGTCTCGCGTCGTCGCCGACCATTTCACTAATTAAATAATGTAACTCCTCATTATCTGTAATAGTTAACACTAACCGGATTAAAGGTTAATAGGATTTCCTTTGTTCAAGTTCCCGGGAGTGCGGAGTGTCTTGAGAATATATATCTCTGTGTAAAATGTGTTTCTTTTAAAGATGTTCCTGGTCAAATGAAGTCAAATATTGTTACATAACAACTGTTTCCGCCCGGGAGCGAACCGGGGAGATGTGCCTGGCCGTTAGAAACTTATATTATTATGTGGTTTGACCTGAATCAAAATAAATAAGTGCCCAGCGCGGTCTCTTCTCTCTGTCATCATCCTCTTCGCACATTCCCTCCATGGAACCTCATGATATTTTCGTGACCTTTTTCTAATATAATTTTAACATTTCCTCTTGCGCTATAATCTACATATTACTTTTCGCATTGTTTAGAACAATTAACTGTTTAAGATAATAAAATTTCGTGAATGCTCAAAACATTAATCGGCATTATACTAACACGAGTTACTACTTCGCGAATACATCCTCGCTAGTAATTATAAATGAACCCCTGCAAGACACGCCTGCTGGAACATCTCACAGGTACCTACGTAATTGAGGACTCCTCAAACTCACAGTTCAATCGAGACTTCGTCGAAATAATAGATTTGCAGAACTTTGCCTTAAAGTATTGTGCTTACTTTGCAACAGAGATCTGTCTCGAGGTGGAAACTTGTAGGTAGTTTCTTAATGTGAATTTCTTTATTCGTGTCTTATGAAGATGTTTTTACAATATTACAATTGACTCAATTGTTATTTCAATTCGAAAGCTACGAGTATGTAAGAGAATGATCTGTCGAGTCAAAGTGCTTTGAAATTGTAATCACTTATTGGAATAACAAATATTTTAATTCAATTCGTTTAATATAATTCAGCACTATGATTTAAGAACATTTACGTGACCAAATGCTCTGGATTAAATTGCTTTTTGTTAAGCCCAGCCTTTGTGGGATTGAAAAATGTTTTAAATTTTCTTATTTTATTATTAATTCTACCTCCGTATATTAGTTTTCGGCTCATTCTATAAATAGTTCATATTTTAAAAATAAGAATTTTATTGCTGAATCTATTTATAGAACATTGACTTTAGATTGCTAAAAATATACAGATCTTGAAATATTTTCGCATATTTTGAAGTTTTTAAGTATACTAGAGAACCAATTGCCGTGTGTAATAATAGGATTTGGCGTTGTCATAGCAACGTGCACACCACTTTATAAAAATAAACTTAATAAAACAGTAATAAATGAAAATACATAAACAACAGATATAATTATAACATTCCATATTATTAATTTATCAACTTGGTTTAAAAATCATAAATCCTCGGGAGGCCATGAATATTCAAGAGCGGTCTCTATTCATTTTAATACACTCTTCTGTGAACTCACTTAGCATTGGAAACAAAGTTACCTTTGAATCTTTACTTAAGTACCTAACTTAACGTCTGTGACCTAACATTAGGTTTCCAGATTTCCTCTGCCTACCCTGCTCTGTGAGATACAGCTGATACAGCGTGAGTCCGGAGTGTGGGATCTGAGTGAGTGTATGTCTGTAGTAGCAACGGTTGCGAGTTCGCTTCTCAATCGGGATCATGAATTCTTTTCATTTCGTCTCTCTGGTTACACGACAAAGTGTTTTTTGATTAATAACAAGATAAACCAGCTACGATTACTTGCGGGTAGACGTTAAGTTTTCTTGTTATGTTATGTCCAACTTTTGTTTCAAAGCTGCTTCTGTCGCCTTTGTGGACCGCTCGTGAGCTCTTTTATTTATGCTGATAGAAACTTGTACGACGCAGCTTCGTAGTACGGCTCGTCTAAGCAACGATACCTGCTTCACTTTCATTATAATCAGAGAAGTCTTAGAAACGAGTGGCTTAAGAAAATTGAAACCTGAAATATCGTTTAAAAATGTTTATAAACAGTAGCGGGGCCACAACGCCCATATATATAGCAAATAAGAGATATAATTTCTATAATACATTTGATAATTTCAATATTATTATATTTTAAATAAATTATGTTTGCGAGGGTTCCACAGATACCAAACGGTCAATATGAATTAAAATGATTCTTGACAAAGGACTTCGCGTCAGGAATATAAATCCCAATGATGTAATTGCGCATTCACGAGAAGCGTCTTTGCCCTCTTTTTATACATTTTATTGCTTTTTACTTATATTTTAAATAAGTCCGTTTTCATAAAAAGTAAAGCTTTACAATTATAAAGAAAACATAGTTTACTTTATATATTAGATGTTTATTTATTACTCGCGCGACATATAGAGTTCTCCGTCTTCCGCCTTGTCCTAGAGACGGGGTGGGCTCAGTAGGATCGCAACCGCCAATAATAGATTCGCAAAATTATATTGATACATAGCTACTGTATGTTTCTTGTTAACTGATATATCAAGACTTGCAGTTGCGGCTTCGCTCGCTTGGACGATTGAAAATATGGCCCATAGCCTTCTAGCGTCTATAGATGGACTATCCAATACAAAAAGAATGTTTCAATCCGACCCAGTAGTTGCTAAGATGAATCTGTTTACCAAACAAACTTTTTAGCTTTAGAATAATAGGTATTGATATACATACTCGTATGTATGTATAAGACTAGTATATACGAGTGTACGCATTCGTACCAATTTATTTTTTAGCCCACCAACTACTTGGTCTGTCTTGGTCGGTCAACTGAAATGTCACGTTGTCACGTCGGTCGGTGCGGAACACGTCTATCAAAATCAACTTTCATATAGTGTCTGAAGTACATTTATTACAAGTAAGTTATAAAAAGTTATTCTCGTAGTTATTTACATAAAACTATAATTTTGAATGATTTTAAACTTAAAAAGAATTAATTTTATATAGTATGAAAAAATCTTGTAGCTAAATTATTTTACTCGCACGCTCTACACTTTCCGCCCAATTTTCGAGACATTACACGTTGAATGGTGGGACGCAACGCCGCCATTCCACCGCCTCCAAAGTGGGTTATGAAAATAATATATACACCCAAGTGGATATAAATTCACTCGAGGAAGTGAAATGTTTATTCACGTTTATATTTCCATTTCTTCGACGTTGAGTTCTGCCACTCAACACGCAAAGCCTCCAGAATTCGACAGGAAGTGGGGAGCGAAGTGTCTTAACACTAGATTCCCTCTGCCTACGCTGCTGTGTGCGGGGCGGGGTACAGCGTGAACTTGATTTAATACATTTCGGACATTTCAATTAGCTTAGAAAGTATTCATTTAATTGTAGAAAATTTTTGTTTTGTTACTTTTTGTACACAGAGGTGACTATATATTTTGTATGTTTATTTTAATTTCAAAGTGACAAACAGTTAGGGAAAGTAGTTTTTCATGAAATATCGGAGTGAGCTAGAAGATACAAACCAAAATCACTTAAAAATTTATAAATAATCCGCGGTCTCTTCTACCGTTTACGTGAATCTAGTGTTAACATAAAACTCATTGAATCTAATTGGACTTCTACTTTGCATGTTTAAGGAAAATTTATATCTCCGAATTATTCTATTTCCAAAGCCTGAGTGAACTAACAAGCGTGAATGCGAAAGAGAATATGGAGAACAATAGCGCCGATTAAAAACGCGTCCCGACTCCTTCGACTCCTCCGACTCCTTCGACGACCAGTTTTAATTAAAACTTTGTCACCTCCGTCAGCGCGAGCGATGCAACTTGAAGACATCTTCAAAATTTACGCATTTCATTGAATTGCATTTTAGGTGTTAGGTATACGTTTCATTTACTATGTTTTTATAACTTCATGACGTATCTCGTGAACAGCAAGATAGAAATATGAAAACTAGTGTGAAGACACTCTATTTCCCAATTTGCGCCTCATTTCCCCAACACCCGTTGGGGGGTGTCGGAAATTAAAGCAAGGCTTCGTCTCGTTACCGTACCACTGTGCCACTGCGGCCTCTACTACGACCAAGTCGATGATTGACCATTCTTTACAGTATAAAAAAGGGAACTATATTTTCAAGTATAATAGTTAAGATGTATAAAAGACAATTATTGCGCATGTAATAGGAAATCAATGAGACAATTCTAACTTTTCATAAGTATTGGTTTCGAAAGTGTCATGCTACAAAGAAAATAAGAATTTTATTTATTTTCTTACTTGTATTAAAACATTGTTAATATTGAACAAATATTTAATACAAGTAAGAAAATATTTGATCGTTTCTTTTGAATTTGTTTTTGCTGGAATAACTTATAGCATCAGATTTATATAAAAGAATAGTAAAGGACCGATCTCTGAAGTAAACAGAAGAGATAACTCAACGCAAGGAATATTGTAAGGCGTGTTCGGTAGGAGCATCCCCGCAGACGTCCCTGTACGTCGGTACGGGACCTGTGAGTCTTCTGTTCTTGTAGTGGTACAGTAAATGGATGATGATGATAGTAATCATGGCATTGCAAATATTATTTTTTTAGTTTTTCTGTTTACCCTAGCAGGGTATCCAAAGCGAGCGTGGAAATACTACGATGTCTGCATACCTCTTGCACCTCGTCAGCTGTCATTATCTCATCATCATCTTATATATGCCCTTCGAGGAGTCATCGTGTACTTTAACGTGACGTTTAGCATCATTACTGTTATGTTTTCAAAGGTCACCCAAGATCTCCCACTGGATAGCATTTGCATGATGCATTTTTATATATGCATGTCTTTGATTTTTCAAGGAATGCGGAGACAGTCTAATAAGGCAATTTATAACTTAAATCTCCCCAATTTACATATTTTAGAAATATTTGAGATTTCCATATAAAATGATTTATTTAGCTTCACGCTATATCTTGCACATAACATGGCAGGCAGAGGGAACATATTGACATATCTCTTGACCTAACCTGTTAAGGTATTGCGGCATTACTGAGTAGCGGAACTCAACGATCTCGAACTCGTCACCATAACGAGGAAATGAAAATATTAAATATTTCAAATGTCCGAGTGGGAATCAAGCCCACATGGTCGCGATCACAGGCGAAAAGAATAAATTCCACACAGCGTGTGTTACAAATGTGACACCGTCGCTACTTGCGCTCGCACTTGTCGACCGACTCGGGGAGTCCCGACCGACAGCACTAACGACCGCTAACGATGTCGACGATGTGTGTGTCAGTGTGTGTGTACTACAGTTTACACACACTTACACTAATTATATGGTAAAAATGATGTCCCACTTAAGTTTTAATATTATTCTTTAAAGATTCTTTAATTCACGGATTCAAAAGAACCCGGTCTTTTGGAAGGCTTGCGTGGGGACACAGGTCCAACACGTAGAGGGCCCTAAGAGAATGTACAAATGTTTTAATGTGACGCATCAGCCGGGATCCATCTCTGGGTAACCACAGGTAATTGCCCAGAGATGGTCGCCGGTTAATGCGTAGGAACTATGGAAAATGTGGAAATCTAAATTAGGACTATGGAATGGAATTTGGATAGACTGGCTACTGGGCTATTAAATGAGACTAACGGACGTCGGCCTTTACAATAATTGAATGGTTGGCGGACGGTGACTCGCCTCCCACTAGATGGGCCCCCACACACACAAGCGGCGTAGTGCCTCGGGCGCAACATCGACATGGTCGGCTAAGGGAGTAGAGAGGTGTGCACCGGTTTCACCATCACGAGGAGCTCGTGAGCGGGTTTCCCTGTTATTACTCAGATTAAGCACTTCCACCCTTTCGAGCATATAGCTCTTGCGCTGCACTCTGCCGGCCAATAAAGGCAAGCCAGAGGCGGGGGATAGATTACAATTCCCCTCCGGATGACTCAGGTCCGTGGGGTCGCCACTCCCCAATAGCTCGCCACAAGCTGCCCTACGTGCTTATTATACTCAGAATATACTTTTAATAAATTAGAGAATAAATTATTATACTTATTATTATTATGAAAGCTGAGAAAGAAAGCGAATTTGTAAAATATTTTAGTATATGCTTTTATTAAGTTTGACTCAAAATATTAAGTTAAAATTCCGGTATTTGATAAAATATTATGATGAAGTTACCGATAGGGACCTCGGTGTCTTTTTTTTAATATCGCTAGTCAAACTATGACATACTATTTGGACTACATATTACATACGTTTTTAATGACCTGTTCCGCTCAGAATAGCGCGTCGGATGCAGTTTCATTCATCATCGTACGATCCCGGACTTAACGTGTCATTCTACATTTTATAACAATAAAAAATATACGGACCTTACATTTTTTAATTTTGTATTTTATCTCTGTATGGTCTGGTCTATTTATACAATTATTTGTAAAACAATACAAGCCTATTGTACAAATATTAGATATTTGTACTGCTTGTATTGTTACTTGCCTACCAAGAATCAATATAAACTACCTCCACTTAGCTCTTCATTAACACATTTGGTATGTCACAAGGCAAATTTAAAACAAATTTTAATGAATTTTACAGTCATCGACCAACATTTTTAAGAAATTACAGAAAAAAATACGGGCTTCGTGACAACTATTTCATATGCTTGCATTTTGTGTTACAATCCTGGCGTCGTGTACCTACTCGCAGGTACTCGTACTCAATGTTTCATACGGACTCGTTCGTTAGAGATTTGAAGCACGCCACACTAAACACGCTCCCTTTGACAAAATTATAGTTTCATTACATATCAAAAGTTTGCATCAATGAAAATGCTTAAAATGTGAAAGCAAAAAGAAAATTTTTAATATTTTAAAGAATTATTATTTATTACTAGAGTCATTTCTAAAACTGTTAAAACTTGACTGCCTAAAAACTACAACATATAAAAAAAGCCCAATCGTTTAGAATTTCAAAAGTAGAATGTAACAATTAACATTCGGGAGTCGCGAGCTTTATATTACAACGCTTTTTCGTAACATTTAATTTGTAAGATTTAAGTCGAAAAATGGTCGTCTCTTTGTCCTGGCGTGCATAAAAAACAAAGAAAAACTTAAAGAGTTGTTTTGAAGATTCTTAAAAGTATGTGTTTCTAACATTTGCCCGGGTGCACGGTTCGCCAACGTAGGCGTACGAAAATAACTAATAATTTAGTGAGCCACGTGACGCTATTTAAGCGGATTGTAACGTTCACAGTATTTCCTGATCGCACTAGTCTCAGGAAATAAACAAACCCTACAACATAATATTAGTATGGACTAAACATATCTCTCTTCTTAACAATGAACACATTCCAAACAATAGTAGGTAGTAATGGTGTATATCCTTCAAGTATCATCGGTCAATCAGCACGTGGCGGGAGTGGGGGTGTGCTGTGTTCAGCGGTGAACTGAATGTATCGCTTTATTTTGTTAGTACAGCGAGAAGACGAAAATAATTTATTACACCGAGTGGGAATCGAACCTACAACATTCGAGTTGACAGTCGGACGCGGTGCCGCTGCGCCACGACGTGACAGCCTAATTGCTGCCCTCAATAATGATGATCTAAATTAACTTAATTAAAAAATCAACTGAAAACAATATTTCTTTGTACATGAGAATTTAAACTAAATTTTTACATGAAAATTATTCGACATTTCCTGTTATTTAAAGCTTAAAAGTGACGTCAAAGCCTGTCCCGCGGCGTGATGTGTAACCTTGTGTCACGTATATTTTCCAAGTAAAGCTACAACATTGGAGTGACAGACAAACTGACAGATATATATTTGGCAACGCTATTTACTATCTTACTAAGACATTTACATAGTTTTACCAGTAAACGGAGAGCCTCGAGCGCACACACACACAGTAGGGTAGACAGGCAGCCGTTGAGGAGTGGCACAAGTCTATAAACGCGACAATTGTGGGTTCGATTTCCACGATAGAAAAAAAATATTTTTGTTTCTTAGCTTTGGTAACAGTGTAAAAATGCGGCGTCGAGTTCCGAACAAGGAAAGAGTATTTTACCAATAAGTTCTGTCGGGTGACCCTGCGTGCTTACAAGTATTTTAACTCTATTTATTTTCTATCTGCATCTATGTAACAAAATATTCTATTTTAAAAATAAAGGCAGACATCAAAACGCTCTCTATCGTCAGTTTAGATAGAACCCGCGATAGGCCGCGATAGGCCGCGATAGGCCGCCTCCGTCACAACAGGTCAAATGCTCTGACAATTGCAGATAAAGAAAAGATCGATATGTGTAATAGCAGCGTTATCAGTTACACTATTCTTTCTGTCTTTTTGTAGCCCCACTATATCTTTAGTTCCTAGCAATCAGTACCCAGAAAGAAAGGAATATTCCTGCACTACTTCTCTCTTCATGCATGACCTCCAGGGACTTTTTGTGCTTTTATCTACCTTCAGTATCATCGGTAGTGTATTCTGTGTCCTCAACCGAGGTCTCCTCCTGCCTCTCTTACTCTTCAAAGAATCATATAGCACCCGTATAGTATGTTGCTATAAGGTCTAGTAATTTTTACTAAGCGTCAATTTAAACTTATTTTTCTTAAGTTTTATAAGAATAATAAATAGTCTTAGATTTCGAAAGAACGGAGTGTTTTGACACTAAAATTAAAGTGACACTATAGGATAATATATGCGGGATATGGCGCAGTTACCGCGTCAATTAAAATACGTCCTGAGTACGTTTTACCGCAGTTGTAATGTTCAACTGTCACTTTATATCATTTAGATCAAAACCTGTAATAGAAGCACTGCCCAAGCAACGCCAAACGCCACCTTAATGCGATATAAAGTAAGTTGTAATCAAATACACTGAAAGAGCAGCTCCGAAAGAAGAGCAAACTTACGTAGTTAAAGTTGGCCGGCGACGACCGCCCACTGGCCTGGCTCGTACCGGAGCAGCCTTCGTACATAATATGTTTCTAATTTAAATTAAATAAAAACTTTTGTAGATAGTAAGTATATAAGGAAGAACGAAGTTCACTTAGCAAAAGATCGTCTCTAGATAATGCAGCGAGAGGAATATACCTCGAGTAGCTCGTGTGCAATTATAAACAAACACAACTAACAGACAACAGACAGCCGGAACAAACACAACAAATAGCTTATTAAATGATAAAACCTTTGTTTAAAAAACAAATACTTCAGTTCGATAGTTCGCAAGAAAAAACACTTAATACGGCTGTTGATTTAGGAAGCGAGTGTACGTGACAGGGCCTACCCCTGTCTCCCCCCTACACCCCCTACACCCCCTTCTCCTCTGGTATCATTGTTTAGGAAGCTCTTATACTTTGTCGGGCAAGTGTAGCTATTTTAAAATTTTATATTATAACTTGTTCTCGAGGTCATCATAGCACAGCGGCACCACGTGTGACTGAAAGCGCGACGGTAGTGAGTTCGACTCCCGCACGCGGGAACATCGATAAGTGGGGAACGTCGCTCAGCACTCGGTATATCTATCCTTCTACGAGTATATGCAGAATACAGCGTGGATGTGTTAGTTTACAGACTGCCAAACACGTAATATCGAATATGGAAAGAAAAATAGTATTTTTATTTAATTTCTTAGTTTTTTGTAGACGTCAGATGGAAAGTTTGCAATAAGTTTACTTTAATGTTTGAAATTAAAGAAATATATTATTATTATAATATTCTGTAAAAATCAGTCCCGAGTGTCGTTAATTTTGAAGAGATTGAAATAACTAATTCATTTTAAATCAATTTGAGTGCAGTATCATCAAATGCAATCTACTGCAACGAGCTTAGTCCAATACAAACTAGATCATATTTACCGAGTGTGTGTAGTACTTCTAAGCAAATAAATACACTTCAAGTTAATACTAACCTAGGACTAGTACACGTGTGCTCATATGTTTACTACGAGACTTAAACTGGATGAAAATTGATTGAATGTACATTTTTCAGTAAGTACTCGTATTGTATGTACGACGGAGTGAGCCTTGGAGCACAGCGACGAGGTATACTTTTATAAATGCTCTATATTAATATACGAATCCGGAATTGACCCGGGACATCGGTAGATGGAAATTATTAAAGTACCACCATCTTGTGTTGCTTCTCTACGCCCTGAGGGGAGCAGTAAGCTCGGCTTCTCTTGTCATGAAACAACATTCCTTAAAAAAGCCCGCGGCTTAGCGCCGGGTTCAAGGGGGGTGGCACTTTCTTACCAGATAATATGAAATTATATAACAGAGGCCGCCGTGGCGCAGCGGCACAGCGTCTGTTGTAGGTTCGACTTCCACTTGCAGGAATGACGGCGTTACATCCCGTCTCACAACACGTGAGGTTAACTGAGTAATGGATGACCAGATTACAAAAGTAAACATCTGTCCAAATTTCATGTTTCTACGCACAGCGGTTACGGCTGTGCGTGCGTCTTACCTCAGTCAGTGAGGACAAGTCCTTTTATATATATAGATTATTAGTAGATTGTTGCGGCGTTGTGTTCCGCCACTCAAAATATTGCATGTTGCCTCCAGAATTCGCCTATAAGTGGGAAACGGAAGTGCCTCAATGGGATAAAAGCTGTAACGACAGTTTGTTCCGGCGGCCGTCGAGACTAATGTGTGGAGTATTTTTTAGAAAGAAATATTTAACCCACGAACAAAGGCTGGTAGGGTCGGTTGTAACAAACTTAACTATAAATAAAGACATAAGTTTTTGCTTGCGTATACTTACTTAATAGTTGGAATAATGACGAATATGTTATAATTTAAAATAACTACTACTTGATGCCGTCGTGACGCAGCGGCACTA
>JAKRZM010000574.1:0-13702 GCA_036379175.1 Heliconius cydno galanthus
TTACATCACAGCCAATTATCACGCCAGCACAATATTTGATCAGCTGCGCGTGTTAAACTTTGGTAATTTAAATCGTCAATCAAAAATGTACCTTAACACAGGTTACTATGGCAGTTGTTTGAAAAATATTAAAATTAACCTTACAACAAAGTAATTTATGTCTTATTCGTATAGATATAGATATCATTTTGAGATGGGCCGTAAGTTGCGTCGGGTTCTGCTTGTTCGCCAAACATTACTTCAATGTCGTCGCTATTGAACAGTTAATTAACTATCTATTGTAATTGTATACCTTCTTGGTGTTTAATACGTGATTTGCAATAATAAAAGAATAAAAAAAACCGATTGCGATCCTGCCAGGATTCGAACCTGGAATCTTCTGATCCGTAGTCAGACGCGTTATCCGTTGCGCCACAGGGCCCGTGTGCTTTGCAGTAAATAGTTAATTCTCATAAGAACTTCATAATTTTTATTTATAAAAACATTTTTGTTTTTCAATAGAATATTTTAATTGAACGTTGTGCTTAAGTATTTGAACATAATAAAAAATAAATATTTCTTTTAAAATAATTGTTTCCTTTTTTTTTAAATCTAAACACTATTAATAGTGACCATTACCGCCATTAAGAATATTGAAGAGCAAAAATATGTTTGTAAGATTTTTTCCCAAAATCGAAATAAAAATACAGAATATAGAGCGATCTATTTATTATGTCCCTTTTACATATATGAGTATACGAAAAATTCCTAAATCATTCAAATAATAATTATAAAGTAGGGAACAGAGTGTTTTAACACTAAATACCCTTTGCCTAACCTGCCGTGTACGGGATAACAATGTGAAGCTGAAAATAACTAAGTTATATATTTTCATTGAAAAATGATCTAGTAAATACATAACAGTATCTATAGTTTTAGTTTAGTTGCCTGTTACTATATTAGAATTTGGATCTCGTACTGATAAGCTATCGCTGATAACACTAATGCGATTACACAGGTGTGCTCGCCGACCTCGCCGACCTACAACCAGTACAATTAGTACACTTAACATATATACATAAAAATATGTTATTTTCTATGTAGTTTTATCTTTTACGCATTAAAACAGATTAGTTACAGACATTGGACTCCGTTAAATGTCTGGAAATAAAGGCAAAGCACGGCGTTGAGTTCTGCCAATCAACACGCAAACTTTTCACATAAATTAATAACTGTCAATATATTTTTTTTATTCTAAAGTATTATTTTTATTCAAATTTATTTGGCAATAAATATATTAGAGTTCTTAAATTAATTTTTCATTATTTTCCATTTGTAATATTTAATTATTTATAAAATACTTAATTTACAGTTTTTATTGGGAATAAATAGTTGTTCGAAGGTACAGGAACTCTACATATTAATATTGATTACTATAAATAACAAATGTAACACAAGTGCTTATCGACAAATTGTATTAATATGCCTTGAGTCAACCTTATTTAATAGTAAACAGGTTTTACCGTATAAATTTATTATATAAGCAAAATATTTGCATAAAATTTTCTGTTTTTGACTAATAGATTTGACAATGCAAAAAACTCTTTTTCATGAATAAAAATATTTAAAAAAACAGTTTTACACTGTATTCAGTGCAAAACAGGGTAGGCAAAGGGAACCTATTGTACCCCATTTTCCGCCGAATTCTGAAGGCATTGCATGTTAACATTTAATGTTTCATTGCATTTTGTTCAACGGTTTTCTAGATTATGTGATTATAAGAATAAGGTTTTTATTTTTAAGAAAATATTTACATTACTATGTGTAATATATGTACTTGTATAATACTAGCAGTCTACTAAAACATGCAATGGCTTCGCCCGCTTAAATTTATTGTTATATTATAGCCAAATTATAATGTTCTTAGATAAATGGATGAACTATTTTCTGTAAAGTTTCGTCTAAATGTGCTTAGTAGTTTTAGCCTTGAACTGGTAGAAACATCCACCCTCAGAAACCTTCTCATTTATAATATTAGTAAGATTCCTTGAAATTAAATTTACATTACGTTTTCAAATATATATTTTTACTATTATCTTACAGTATAAGTAAATAATTATGTATTTGTGACATGTATTTAACATGACAATAACAAAATTAATTGAAATATCAGTATAC
This sequence comes from Heliconius cydno galanthus, assembly GCA_036379175.1. Taxonomy (NCBI): domain Eukaryota; kingdom Metazoa; phylum Arthropoda; class Insecta; order Lepidoptera; family Nymphalidae; genus Heliconius; species Heliconius cydno. Next base: position 2,158 of record JAKRZM010000574.1, read on the forward strand.
GTGTACGTATTTTGTCATACGGAAATATCATTTATTAGTGTTATCACTTTAATCATAGGTTCTAAGATATGGCGGTGCGACAGGTGGGCCGTCAGGTGTTTGCACTTGCTGGGTGTGAGCGCACCGACTCTGATAAGAATATTGATAACGTCCTGAAGCACTGCTAATCTAATAGCGTTTACTGTGAAAAAAATACTTATAATTACTGTTATCTTATAAATGTTGTGTTTAGTTTAAATGTATTATATAAATATATCCATACTTACATGTAAATGTTATCTCGGTCCTAATAAATATATTTATATTAAACATTATAATATAAATATATTTATGGCTGTCTTTTAATGCTATAAAATATACTATATTTTATAACATTAAACGGAGATATGTAATCTTTGGAATTTACAGTGGTAGGCTTAAAAAACTCTAGTTACACAAGATTTTGTTCGCAACGTTTCTTTCATTTTTAACGATAATCCGGGTATGTGTACTTTTTTGGTAATTTTACGCTGTATCCAACACACAACTGGGTAGGCAGAGGGAACCTGGGATTAAGTTACGCTTCCCTAACACACTTTACGCTGAATTCTAGAGGAATTGCGTGTTGAGTAGCTTAATGGTGTTCTACAATACGCTCGTCGTTGCCTCATTGCCATAGCAAAGAAATGAATAAATATTAAACATTTCATTTCATCCAGTGGGAATCGAACCCTCAACCCTCATAGTTTTTATATAAATAAATAAATGAATAAATATTTATTCATTTATTTATTTATCTTTATCTTTAGAACCATGGACATTTTACAATAACTACTGCAAAACATAATATGTATGTGTCACTATTGAATACCACATAAAACCACGTAGAGCACAGAATGGTGTCTAATTGGCGTTCAGCAAAATCATGATTGATTTTCTTACAAAGTGAATAACGAACTTTGCAAATAACCCTGTGGTTATACATTTATACAACAAAACAAGACATTTCATGTCACCGAGCGTGTACACTATAACTCATAGACTACTAGTGGACCCGAACGCGGCTACGCCCGCTTGAACTATAGGAATATTTATTAAATATATTTATGAAATTATTTTCAGTTTTCAATAGAGAGATGCGTTAAGCAAGCTCATTTTGGGTGACGTTTTCTAACAAACTTTGCAAATCGTTACTTAGCAAGCGTTGTTATTAACATGGCGGAATAAATTGCATGTCAAATTAATAAGTATTTTAGTATATTGGTATATATCGAAAATATTAGAAATATGAGAAAAAAGTATCCTATGTTTATCCCGAGACCCTCAAGTATATACACATGAGTATTTTATCACAATTAGCGGTTTGGCCCTGATTCCGTAAAAGACAGACAGACAGACAGACAGAGTTACTTTCGAATTTATAATATAGGTATGGATATTAAAACATTTAATACGTAAAACGAACCTAATAAAGCAATAGCTTTAGCAATAAATATGAATAAGAACTCAGAGTAATGGAGAATTAGATTTATATTGATTACAGCTACTGATTACAACAAAAGGTATAACCTGACAACAGTTATTTTCAACAAAGATACTGTTGTTACCCATTACACACTAAGAATTAGTGGTTGTCTATTCTTAGAGCAGTTTTTAGTTTATTTGCCTTCGCGCATCCTATATGATCGACGTCTGACATACTAATGTCAGAACAGGAATGAAAAATAAAAAATATATTATGCTAAAATTCGTGTGGTTTTTGAGGCTCATTTTTGACAATGTCTAACATCTTTTGTATACTATTTTTTTAATTTTGAAACAGTTTTGCAATGTAAAAAAATATATTGTATTATTTTTGAATTTTAATATGTTTTATCGCTTTTTATGTTATTAATTAATCATTAATCTATACTAATATAATAAAGCGGAAGAGTTTGTTTGTTTGTTTGTTTGAACGGTAAGATCTCTGGATCTACTGGTCCGATTTACTATGTTTTTGTTTTGTATGAAAGCTGCATTCTTCAGAAGTGCTACAGGCTATATAACATTACATTACAAATATGTACTAATAAATTAAAATACTTTCTAATTTGACATGCAATTTATTCTGCCATGTTAATAACAACCGTCGTTGCTAAGGAACGGTTTGCAAAGTTTCTTGGTTGTTTTAAGAAAACGTCACCCAAAATGAACTTATATTTTGATATTCATCCTTATAAAAATTAATATATTATATAATATTTAATAAATATTATTACAGTTCACGCAGGCGTAGCCGCGTCCGGGTCCACTAGTCTATATATATAAAATCGAAAGGTCACTCACTCATCACGAAATCTCAGAAACTACATGTGCTAGAAATCTCAAATTTTGCATAGGAGTTACTTATAGGACGTAGGTGCTCGCTAAGACGGGAATTTGCAATATTCGACTTCTAAGGGGTTGTTTTTGGGGTCGAAAGTTTGTATGAAACTTCGTTACTACTAATGCTAGGAGTCTCAAATTTTGCATAGACGTCACTAGGACGTAGCCATGGAGACAGAAATTAATAATAACATAGTTCACGCGGGTGAAACCGCGAGCGGCCCGCTAGTATTAAATAAAAATGTCGTTATTTATAATATACAAATTCTTTGAAAAGCAACAATGTTACTTTTAATAGTTTATTTTATCATATTTTTTTTATATTATACAAAACCATTTAAATACCAAAAATTTTATATAGATATTTAGTTATAATTAGAGTCTATTTAAGATTGTAAATCGCAAAAATAATACCACGTTGGCTGCCAGGTGGACGTACTAAATACGCACTTAACGCACTGTGACAACGCAAACAAAACATTAGCCCCAATAAAGTGATTAATGATATACTTCAATTGTTGTACAAATACACATTTTCTTTTATAGTATCTGATAACATTTCCTTATCGATTAAGTATATTTCTGTGAATTGATTGTACTACGCAGGTAATGTGAGTATTAATTAATATATTCTTAGGAGCGATTTTTTTTTCAGCTTCACGCTGTATTCCGTAAGCAGAGGGAAACTAGTGTTAAGGCACTCTATTTCTCACTTTTTGCCGAATTTTAGAGACATTGAATGTTGAATGGCGAAGCTTTAAGGGCATTGCGTTTTGCGAGGCCGTCGTGACGCAGTGACACAAAAGTGTGACTGTAAATACGACGATTGTGGGTTCGCTTCCCACTTTAGGGAATGAATTATTGTTTATTAATATTTTTATTTTTTCGCTCTGGTAAAGGCAAAGGAATCAATATTTAAATAATTCAGTTATTTAGACAGTCACTATAGATTCAAATTTCAATCGTAAATATTTTCCTGATGTGGTTAAATTATATATCGTTGATTTCTGCAATCCAGTAAACAATGTTTTTAGCAAAGGAAAGTACTAAATAAACAATATTCTATCACAAAAAATACTCTTTGCATAATCCGCAAACATGGAAGTTGTGTTAGAAAATAAATAATATTATTTTTGTCAACGAAGAACTCATAAATATCGTCGTCGTTTATAAAAAGTAATTTGACACTTTGGTATTTCTTATTTGATGATATAGCGTTAACTCCAAATTACTATGAAATATTCTTTATATTCACAATATATAAAAAAATCAGCTTCACGCAGCAGTATGGTAGCGGGATAGGTAGTGTTGAGACACTACGTTATCCATTTATAATATATAATTCAAACAAATATGCATGTAAACATAAGTTGCGACATGTTGTTACTTGAACTTTCATTTGGGGCCTGTCAGACTCGTTAACCTTTCACGAAACTCTACTCCTCTCTATTATTTGTTCTTTAATAGCTCTACTGTGAACTTTGTGTGTGAATAATAAAATATTTACAGCCAGTGACTTTTTGAATTTCTAATTCAATAATGGTAATAATTTAAGTACTAAAAAAATATTTTAAAAATTGATAGAATATATTATAAGCTTTGACATAAACTAACTTTTTATAATTTGCACCTTTCTACAAAATTGAATTAAATATAGTATGAAAATTATTTTTAAAAAACAATTGACTGAAATTATTTCACCGAAATATTTAAAAAAAATCTAAAATTGAAATCTATTATGTATTTTATAAACCCTTCCAAACTAACATATGCACCCTCGAATTACTATTTAATATTCAATAACCATAAGAAACGTACACTCAGAAGTCAAAACTACTATTATATTCACGCGGAGGTCGGGAGTGAAACGTTACATTTTAAATATTCAAAGAGTGTAAAGGGCAGCGCGCATATTTCCCTTGGGCTCGAGTGCGTCTCCAGCTTACGACTGGCTTAAAGGTTTTATGTATAAGTATATATCTATTATATGTTATTATTATATATATTTACTTGCTTATTATAATTGTATCGCATAATTACATAGTTCGGACTAATTAGGACTTCGTAGTAGTAGGTTCTATTACATGTGACTACAATGCCTAATACATTCTAATATTTAGTGGAAATTAGGGAAATAGTCAAAATAGAGTAAACTACCCTACCGCTAGGTAGCCAATTTAAAGTCATAGTAGCGAAGTAGGAAATGTCTAATTGTAAACACGATAGTTAAATCCCCACTTGGAGTAAAATTTTGTTTAATGACTTAAAATTTTTATTTCTCCGCCCTGACAAGATAGTTGACTAATTTAGGTGGAAAGCAGAGAACAAAGTTTCTTGACATCACTTTATCGTCACTAGATTCTCTTTACCCGTCTACTCCATGCAGGATTAAATATGACGCTATATAAAAGAAGTTCTTTTTTTTGTTCTTAATATATTATTTAGATGTGATCTTTATTACATTCATAATATACACACATATCAATCAACAGTTAACAATAACAATAATTCAATTATTATTATTTCAATAATAACTTATATTTAATATGTTATTATACTTTTTTTTTTGTATAAACATGCTGCATGCAGCAGGGTAGGCAAAGTTAGCTAGTTAAGTTCAATCCGCGCTTTCCACGGAATTCTGGAAATACTGAGAATTAAAATATTGATTATTTCATTTTCTCAATCGGGAATCGAACCCACAACCTGTCGCATTTACATTCACACGCTTGTGCCTGTATAATGTACCCAAAAATAATACAAATCCAATCACCAATTTGTCTGAAATTTAAAAAACACAATCACGTGTAAGCCTTTCTATAGTTACGTAAATATCACTTACGTAAAACAAAGTAAGTATTGAACGAGGTAACAATATAGTACCTGCCTTGTACGNTTCCACTCGAGGAAATAAAATATTAAATGTTTTCATTTGAGAATTAGGTTGAAAGTGAGAAACGTAGTGTATTAACACTAAGTTTCTACAACTGAGTGTGAGGTACAGCGTGAGGCTAAAAACCATTAAATGTATGGAAAAAAGTTTGTTCTAATACGGTTAAGGTAAGGTTTCTTCTACTACTACTCTGCTATAAATAAGTGTATACGACGGCTATGGGTTCGATTCCTTCTCGAGGGAATGAATTGTATTGATTTTCCAGCACTGGTAAAACAACAAAACGCGGTGTTTTATTAAAAAAAACTAATTTTATAAAAAAAAAAACTAAACAACAGCTTTTATTGTAAAAAATAAAAAATCAACAGACACATTCATTAATTTTTATTGCACAGATAAATATTAATTATTATTATCTTTAATAACATTTAAATATTTAAATTAGACGAAATTTGCAACGAACAACCGATATAAATTAAGATATATGGTGAGATTACGAGTAAAAATTTTGGGTACAGTTGATGTCAAAATGTTGGAACTTGCACTGTAGAATAAATTAAAATATAATAAAATCAAATAAATTAAACACAAATTATTATTTTTTTAAATGACACGTTCAAGAATCGTTCTCATTATTTCTATTAACACTGTTTCCGGAAAGCCTTAACTGGTGGGAACCTTGTGTAAGACAATCCGTAACCACAATTTCGATTTAAATTATTAGTTTCACGTAATTTTAGCTTCCTGCATAGACCCTGCTAGAGATAGGCCCATATTTATAACTCGCCCTGTACTCTGATAGAGGTATCTAGATATGACTCGATCTTGAGAGCGAACTTGAAATGCCGTTTTAATAATCTGTCAATGAAAATATCTCATACAAGCATCTTATAATAGATCTCAGAGTTGAGAGCGATTTATAAATACGAGATTTAGTTTTGCATTTCTTGTTCATGACAGTCCACTGTAGCAGCATGTGGATCTTAACGCCGTACGTTGTCTACTACAGTGGAAAGGTAAAAATATGCATGTAATATCATATATTATCAATTTGCACGAAAAAAAAAATATTACCTATGCAAAAAGCTCTTATATACATATTTGTTCATTTAAACAATTTCAGCTCATTTTACTCGGAGAAATGAGATATTTAATTATTTTAATTTCCTCACTCTTTTAATGAGACAACTCACGGTGTTGAGTCCACTCAACACACAATACCACCAGAATTCACCAGAAAGCGGGGAACTGGAAATGTATTTATGGGAACGCAGTGTCTTAACTAGGCTCTCAATTTTCCTCTACCTGCTATCCTCGTGAAGCTTATTTTATTCCTCCAGTCTACCCTACAATACGGGAAAATGCGTGAAACTTTTTTTTTATTTTAAAATTTTCTCTCAACAGTACCTTTAGAATGTTATCAAAAATGTGTGTAGATGCGGTCGTCACACGCGATAAACACGCGACGGAGCGTTCAGATTTTTGTACATCTTCAATTTGGATAGGGCTGCGTTCATAGCGGCAAGTGTTTTTTCTACTTTTAATATTAATATTTTTATATGTATATCTCAAGTTAAAGCGTGAAGGCAGATGAAGACTAGTGTTAAGACACTCCGCCGCCGAATGTTTCCGCCCAATTCTAGAGGCATAGTGCATAGTGATTGGCGAAGTGGAAGACCTTGTTTAGTTGAACTCGCTAATTTCACGATTAACCACCAATCGAGGACGATAAGAAATGATAGTTTAAGAGACACCAGTACGACTATAACAGTTTGTATCACGCTAATTGTTTTGAAGTAACTTAATGTACCTGAGGTTAGAGATACTTTGGTTACCTACTTGAAACATGTCAATATGTCATATAGACAGTATATCAAACGTACGCAAAAGGATACATAACTTCTAAAAACAAACATATTACTATCAAAAATATTTCATTTACGCAAGTTAACGCTGCTCTTATCTTTTTAAAACAGACAAAAAATAAAATTTAAATAAAATACATACAATTTACTATAACATTGTGAACGTAACCCAACGCCAGTCACACAAGACAATGCCAGTTTAAAAAATGCAATCTGTTTCGCGAACCGTAACGTACACGGCCCTACGTGTAAATTATACACTTTGCTTTGGGTCGAACTTTTATATGTATAATGATTTGGGGTTCCTTAAACTTTTTTGGGTGGTTAGAGTTCATTTTTTTTCTTAAAAAGTTATTTTCGCGTGCGACTGGAGGCGCGATGGTTATGGGTCCGATTCCTATTGGGGGGGAAGAAATATTTAAGATTTTTATTTCTTTGCTCAGGAAACCAGGCAAAAGTGCAGCGTTGTACTCTGCTAATCAACACGCAATGTCTCCAGAATTCGGCGGAAAGTTGAAAAAAAAACTCTGAAAAACGAAAGTATCTTAATGGGGACGGAGTATCTTAGCATTAGGTTCCTAGGTTCCCTATTAGCACCCTGCTATAACATTTTTACCAACACTCTTACATAAAAATACCAGTATGTACGAGTATGTATACAGAACAATTACACAAAAAAATATCGACAAATCGTAAATACGTAAATACTTGAAACATAATTTCAAATTAAAAACGTATTAAGGACTACAAGTGTAATTGTATTTAAAGTGAGTTAAATCTTATTGTAATTTAAAGACAATTAAGTATACTTAATTACTGTTTCTTTTTTATCTTGAAGCAACTCTTTTATTAAAATATTAGTTTTTTCAAGAAAACGTTACGTTTTTTTTTATAAAGCCCATATTGGCGTGTCTGATTAATGCAACGATTGTGGGTTCGATTCTCATTCAGGAAACGAAAATTTTTAATTTCCTCGCTCCTGACATAAGGCATTTCGTAGCGTTGAGAGAATGTGGGGATGGAATGGTGAGAAGCGATTCTTATATATTCTTTTAAGTATATTCAAAGGTTTATTTCTACAATATATAGAGTACATAAAGAGACTCCAGTTAGTTAGTTTCCCTTTCTTGTCCGAATTCATAACGTGAATAGTGGAACTAAACGCCGCGCTTACCCTTGCAAAGCAGGAAAACGAAAATAATTAATTCCATTGGTTAGAATCGAACCCACAAACAAAATTTACAGCTAAACGCTATTATCTCATATATTTTTACACACATATATAATAAAAAATATGCATTTTTCTCAGTACCCAGCCAGACCGCACAGCCAGTCCTTGGCCAGACAATGGGTGATAAGGGAAGCTTGCGGTCAGACGGGGAAACCAGTGTTGTACACGACACGCATCCAAATGTTGATATTGTATTGGAAATCGATATTTGTATGGGTTTTTAACCGATTAAAAAAAAGAGGTTATATGAGGAGAGGATACCGTATCTGTCTATATAAGCGACGGTTATAGGTTCGAAGCTGAATTCGAGGAATTAATCATTTTCATTTCTCGTTCTGACTCTAGTGATAGGACATAGCACCACGTTGAATTCCGCCAAACGTGTCGAAAATTGAAAGTAGGGAACGGAGTACCTCAACACTAGGTTCCCTCTGCCTACCCGTCTATGAGCGAGATACCATGTAAAGCTAAGAAATGATGTCAGACATAAGTTCTGTACAAATTGGTTCAGCAGTTTTTGATATATGGATCCACGTATTTCCGGTGGGGACGTATTTATCAAATGACAGTAGGAGCAAAGCGTGCAATATACACTAGGTTCCTTTTTCCATACCCTGCTCTGCGCGAAAATGCGTGAAACTGCTCGTTAGTTGCTTAGTCTGCTTCAAATATAAACACGTTTACATTGTACAGAAATCGAACGCGTGACCTCGTCAGAGAAAGGGACAATGGCATAATGCCAAAACACTCATACAATATAATTAATTGATATATGAATAATTAAAATCATGTTTGTATGTATGTATGTATGTTTGTATGTAACGTATAATTTTCTTATAAATCTTTGGTGATGTTTACTCCAGCCTTATATAGCGACAACTAATCATTTGTGGCGCTGTGCCAAAAATATATGTATAGAATTATATTATATGGTTATCGAAGACGGCTTGGTCGATTAAAATATTTGTATTTAATATCTCGCACATAGCAGTGTAGGCAGAGGGAACCTGGGAACCTAGTAGAAAGAGCGTTTTCCACTTTCCACCAAATTCGAGAGTCATTTTCCTGATTACCAGAGCGAAGAAACGAAAACATTAAATATTACATTTCCACGAGCGAGAATCGAACCGACAAGTTCTCGCGTTTACAGTCACACGCTCTCACCCAAATATATACAATTTTCAGCGGAAAATTCATACCGAAGAAGCCGTATAGAATAAGGAAATTATAAATAGTTTTCCTCAAGCAAGTTTCTACGAACGCTGTAAAACTATGTAATTTGCTAAACTAAATTGCTGTAGTATATTAAATTTACAACGTAGTGCTTATAGTATCTATTAGTATGTGAAATCCATTCGTGAATTATGAATGTCCTAATTGATTTTGTGCAGGAAAGTGGGAATTCTGATAATGTTTCTTATGTATTTTAGTGAAAAACACCGAAAATAATGATAACATTTCGAATTTATATTAATGATTTTTTTCCCTCCAACAAGTAGAAATCGAACTCCCAATTATCGCATTAACAGTTAATCACTGCGCCATAATAGCCTAATACAAATACACTTTGCCTCATATAAATATTGAATTCCCCCAAATGGGAATCAAATTCGCAACCTTCACGTTAACAGTTGCACCTTTATGCATCTGCTCCACAACGGCCCTAAACCAGAATCTCCATAGAAAAATAATTTTAAAATAATCAAATCTGCACTATACGGCCAAACCCATAAAAACAAACGCCAAAACCCACTGCACTCACCATATTACACCAGCTGCGTCCAGTTTATGTTCTATCAAACAACGGCGATAGCGAGTGCGCCGCTCGTTAAAATATCACTTTGAATTTAATACTATAAAAAGAGTGCTGAGAGGGTTTTAGCACTAAATCTAGAGTTTGACATTTTTATATATCTATATGAGGTCGTAGAGCGTACTGGCACAGTGCTACTGAAAACGTGTTTTGTGGGTTCGAATTCCATTCGGAAATTATACATTTATTATTTTCGTTTCTTCAATCTGGTGGCGAGGCAAAGTGGCGTTGAGTTACGCGTCTAAATACGTAATGTATGCAGAATTTTGAGGAAAATGGGGAACTGAGTGTCTTAACACTAGGTTTCCCAAGTTTCCTTTGCCTATCCTGCTGAGTATGAGATATGAAAAAAATTTAATAAAAATATACGAAGGTTGTGAGTTTGATTTTCACTAAGAGAAATGTTCACTATATGATTTATAAATATTTACAATTTCTAATCCTATTTATACAAAATTTATAAAAATAATTCTTTCCACCGAGCAAGAATCGAACCCACAATCATTGCATTTACGGTCAGGCTCAGACCGCTGTGCCAGGAGGGCCACAATTCAAGAAGNAGCAATTTGAGTTCCGTTAAAGAAGTGATGGAATGAAAGGGTTCCGTTATATTAAAAACGGAAAATGGTCTTTAATTTGGCGGATGTAATCAACGATTCGTATGGCTTGGTATAAACGTATATGTACCTATATCTCTTCATTTCAGAGGTATTTAATGTACTAAGGGTTCGAAAGCATTTTTATATTTTCTATTTCGCATATAGCAGGGTAGGTAGAGGGAACCTGGGAACCTAGTGTAAAGACACTCCACTCTTATTAGGATACTACCGTTTCCCAATTTCCGCTGAATTCTCAAGGCATTCAGTGTTGAACAGTGGATCTCAACGCTGTGTTTTACCTTGTTACCAAAGGGAGGAAATGAACCTATTAAATATTTAAATATCTCGACTTGCTGACAAGTTATAGTGCAATATCAAATTCACAGACACTCCCACAAACATAGCAGGGTAGTCAGGGGGAACCTACTGTAAAGACATTCCGTGCCCCACTTTCGTTGCCCCACGTTGCATGTTGAGTCGCGTAACTCAACGCCGAACCTTGGTGCCAGGGTGAAGAAATAAAAATATTAATAAATGATAATTCCTTCCCTCGAATGAGGATCAAACCCATAACACTTTGTGCACTTGCGCCACGACGGGCTCATATTGTAATATTACAAATAACTCCTTAACTAATCAAATATAGATATAATATATGACACGGGTTACAGCGTGAAGCTGATTTGATTCTCTGATGTGTTTAGTAGATGGTGCACGTGTATGTATGTATTTGTATGCATTTAGAGCTGTGAGCCAGCAGGAAGTCAAACAAGAGCACGATGCGACGTGTTTATAAATACG
>JAKRZM010000576.1:0-79099 GCA_036379175.1 Heliconius cydno galanthus
CTTTAGTATATGTATGTAGTACGTACATATTAAAATCCTAGCATAATATTTGTTCAGAGGGAATATTAATAGTTATTGGGGATTGGACTTATGGGTATTTAAGTAATTAATACAATTATAACTTAGGTCAAAAATCAATATTTTACTATTACCTACGAGTAGGTGGTTGTCAGGCCAGAATTCCTAAAGTTAAAAGTTTCACCGCTTTGTAAAATTTTTGTTTCTTCGTCCGCTAGTATGATGACGTCACTTACTTATATTTTTTTGTTAGGATTCATTATGGTAATAATAATCATGATATACATTTTTGAAATCCTCTTATTGACCTCTTGAATTTGATACCCATATTGTGGTATTTGAAACCAATCTTTTTTTTCACTAATTCCAATGGGGTCGCATAGCCGCCATGTTTTTTTTAATGTCATCTATCTAAGAACACTTGGGCTGCTAATCCGAATCTAACAGTATCTCAATTATGTGAATCCGTTCAGCGATCCTGGAGATATGACGTAATAAAGAACATTACATACATACATACATACAAGATACGCGCGAAAAACATAACCCTTCCTTAGCAGTCGGGAATAATGTCTTACTTTAAAATAATATTTTACGTATATTTATAAATTATAATATTTTATAAATATACTTAGCAATAGCGGCCCGTCCACGAATTTTGCTTGATTATGCATCTCCATCGTTTTTGAAGATAGGAAAAAAATAAAAACAGATTCTTTTTTCTCGTTTTACCTATTTTTCAGATATTCTGATAACAAAAAAATGGTGTGACTCATTTCAATGTGCAAAGTGATAAATACTTCTCAATATCAATTAGGATAATCAATAAGGACTTATCATAGCTTGTTAGTAATTTTGATAAGGAATATGTTTGAGTGTATTTAATTTACAATAACAATACTCAACTACCCTGAGTAAAGGTAGCCGCGGTCAGCGCAGCAAGAAGAAAATATTTAAAATATTGAAAAAATAATACGCCAACAATTTTAACCGTACATGGATATATTATAACGTGAAAAAATAGTAAAATAAACTTAAGTTACATATTTTCTTGTTTGAAAATGGGTAAGTTTGTTATTATAAAATTTCTTTCATATATCTCCGAAACTCATATTCATATATCCCTTAAATACTTTAAACAAATAAATACTCATATTTCGAACTAAGTGTTTATAATATAACATATTAAACACCCGTGTAATTATAGGTAAGTATTCAATTAAAATAAAATCTTATTAAATAAATAATTTAATTATTAATGTGTTTATTTAATTTTAATATTTTTCTTATATTTGTATGTCAAATTTTTCCTCCCATTTAAAGCAATTTTTTTTAGGATTTAATCACAAATCTGAAATTGAAACTGAATATATATTTTTGTAATATATATTTTTTCCTAAATTAGTACTATCCTTAGATGCTAGGATGCAGAAAGGTTGCAGGTTGTTTTTGACTGGCATAAAAATAATAAAAGAAATAGTCTAAACAAAATATTTTTACTAGTACATGAACATTATTTAATGTACATATGAACATTGTCCTCTGATTGCGGATTAGCAAGCACCTTGCAAAATAAATACACGTGATATCTTACTAAGCCCCACTCCTCTGGTGATATATCGTGATTTTTGCCAAAACACCGCAACCCACCCCCCTCGCCCCACTCGGACGGACACCTAAACGGACAATCTTGGAAAATACGGAATTGTTTTATTTATTTATTACATAGGCCGCTAACAGGACATACTTCGTTACAAATAATTTAAAATAATACCAATATACATTATATACTAAATGATGCCCTAATTAAAAACAACATTGCATTCTAAGAATTCCAACATTTATTACAATTTAATACATATAGTTTAGAAGAAAAATAAGTAACAATATTACAGATATGAGGGTCTTGAAAACCAGAGTGAATAGGTATCTGCTAGGCAAGCGTGCCATACTGTAGATCGCATCAACGCTCACCAGACTTGATGCGGTCAAACGCAAGCCTATTCAATATAAAAAAAAAGACTAAAGACAAAATAACAATACAAAATTAAATTTGAAAATTTTTTCCCGCAATTTCTACGTGAAATTGACCAAAAGATGATTAAAAGAATATTTAATACAAAAATTCGCATTGCAATAAAAACCTACAGGAGGCTTTGATTACGATGAGTATTTCATATGATATGTATGTATAATGAATAAAGCGTGAATGTAGCGGATTAATTTAGGACGCTGATATAGCGTGTTTACAATTGTTATTTATAAATAATATTGAGAGGCCGTCGTGGCACAGTGGCAGAAAGGTGTCAGTGTAATGCGACGGTTGTGGGTTCGATTCCCACTCGAAGAAGTGAAAAATATTTATTTACGTTTGTATTTCCAATTCTTCGCTCTGGTGTCGAGATAAAGCGCAGCGTTGAGCACTGCCACTCAGCACGCAATTCTTCCAGAATTCGGCAGAAATTGGGGAACAGAGTGTTTTATCACTAGGTTCGCTCTGCCTCTGTGCGGGATACAACGTGAAGCTTGATTGATTTATTTGATTTATTTTATATTAATACTAGCGCTTTGCTAGCGATTTGCTCCCTTAGGAGTAAATACCATGAAACCCGTGTTTAATGAAATATTTTAAAGAGCCTATATTAAAATTTTATAAAAATCGGTGGCGATTTAAAGATTTTTCCATACAAACTTTCAACCCCTTATCTGCACCCTTAGGAGCTGTATTCTAAAAAACCACGAAACACGTGTTTAATGAAATCTATTTAAGAGTCTGAATTTCAATTTTTTTTTAAATCGGTGGCGATTTATAAAAAATCTATATAAACTTTCAACCCCTATTTCACCCCTGTTTAGGGTTAAAATTTTTCAAAATCCTTTCTTAGTGGATATATATAGATTACGAAAGTAAACATCTGTCCAAATTTCACGTTTCTACGCACAGCGATTACGGCTGTGCGTGCGTCTTACCACGGTCAGTGAGGACAAGTCCTTTTATATATATAGATTAATACTTGTGCAATACCCCTACACTACCTTAGATTGATTCGCCTTAAAAACGTTATTTATTCTGTAGTACAAAAGACTACTTAAATTTAGAGCTTAAGTTTTTTCTATGTGTTCACACATAGAACTCCGATTTTTTGCCCGGAACTCAAGAACGCATTTCTTAACATTTAACTTGCCTCTCGTTTCACATTTATGTTTATGATGGGATAACACTCACTTTTTGTATAAAAAATATTACTAATAATCGTTAATACTTTGTTGTTGTTAACAAAGTAAGATTATATTTTTTCAGCTGTCATATTATTATTATTTCCTTTTTTTGTTCCTTCACGCGGTATTCTGCTCATAGTAGGGTAGATAGAGGGAACCTGGAAACTTTAACGCCGAATGTAATATAGGTTAGAAATTAGAAATAATTATGCATAATTATGACATTAATGTTAATGACTAACTATCTATATACATGTCATGTGACAACTACCCCTAGAATTCATCCCCCAAATGACAAAAATTTCATAAATACATTTAATAAATATTCGTTTAGTTCAAGCGTGCGAAGCCCAGGTCCGCTAGTTAAATATTAAATATTACATAATTACTAAATATTAGAAATAATAAATGAATATAGAGAAACATTTTTAAATTAACTTTATTTATTAAATAAATATATATTTTTTCTTTTATAACATTTATATCTTCTTACAAAGCGTCGTAATCAAAGACATGCATATAATGAATAAGTTTTTGATGAACCATGGTCTTAGCGTCAATTCCCCAAACAAAATCAACATGACTGAACGTCTTTTGTTGCACTAAGATTTTTCCAACAGGATTTCCTAATTCGTTAAATAATCTGTCAACGTCTATAACGTCTGCCAACGGGTCACTTTGGGAATAATGAAGGAACACGGGGGCTGAAATCTTGGACAGGTCATAGCGTGGTGGTCGGACGCTGCCATACTTTCCTAAATTACCCAGAGCACCGTAATCATATCGTCGAAATTCTTTATCCTCGATACTTTGACCGTAATGGGCGAGCTGCTTCAACGCTGCTCCGGCTGGAGCATGGCCCGTTATTATTGGTAATATCGTCTGTGAAAATATATTTATAAATATTTAGTAATAAATTATTTAAAATAATTACTAATGGTAGGAAAGTTTAATTTCAACTGAAATATCTCAATTGCAACAAAATATACATATAGTGTAATAAGTACCTATAAGTCAATAACTGTCAACATATTGCACCTAAATAAACTTACAGCATTCTGTTGATCAGGATTAAATCCAGTAAAATAATAAAGGACATTGCTGCAAATGGGCTGCACTATACTTCCATCTTTGCAAGCCACCAGACCCGTCTTCGTCAAAAAATTACTACGAGGCAAGAATTCACCAAACCCGACTAATGAGGACAGTACCTGAAACGATAAATAGTCCTTTATAAATAAAGATTGTGGTCATCTTTTTTATAAAAAAAGCAATGTTTTTTCCCAAGTTAAATAAATAATATTAGAAGCAATAATATGTGTAATCTTAAAAATAATATAAAATAAATTAACGAAAATCATTACCAATATATCGTGTGCGTAAGGTGCAAGAGCCAAAAATAGAGGATTTCTAGAATGTCCCATGTATGCCACAGGTGCCATAGCGTGCATTGTAATAATTTTATCATTGTATTCTGGTCGAAGTGAGCCCATCACAAAGAAAGATGTAGTTCCTTGTGAAAATCCAATGTAGTGTAAACGTGATTTCCCAGTTTGTTCGAGAACATAATCTATCATTGCAGGTAAATCAAACTTTCCTATTTCCTCCCACGAGAAATCCCAAAATTTTGATCCGGATCGTGAGTCCGGACTTAAGGTCGTATGTCTGCGAGAATAATAATTTCCACGGGCGTTTCCTAGCCAAACGTCGAACCCTTCTTCTGCCAAAGTATATGCTGAAAAAAAATAATGAAGAATTAGAACATAAAAGACCAAGGTTGTGGCAAACGAAATTACTATATTATATTGAAGTTTTAACTTTAATTTTAAGTATTTAATTAATAATAGTAAAATACATCTTCATATATTCGACATATTTACAATTTCAATCCTTAAAGATTCTGCTGATATTTGTCTACATAATATATAATTCATCTGTATCATAAATTACCTAAACCAGTTCCAGGTCCTGGAATGATATTTTCAGATGAAGAAGATAACAACCCATGCATAAGAAATGCAACAGGTCTGTCACTGGGTACATTAAACGAGTCACGACCGTGAGGAATTCGATGCACTCCCAATATGTAGCCATCTTCAGTGGTCACTGAATGTTCTTCAAATGGATAATTATATTTTCTTACTAAATCTGGCTGAAAAATAAAAAATACACACAAGTGTACTACATGCTTATTTAGGTTTTAATCTTTGAGATATTATATATGAACAGACAAAAACTTACTACGTCTAATAATGCATCTTCTATTATACTATTGGAAATGCGACTGCCAAATGCGTTTTTCCGGAGCAACTCTTCGACGTAGTCAGCGTTAGGGGAGCGCCCACTTGCCGCTAGGACGACGCAGTTAGTTAACAACAATGTTACCACGAACATTTTTTGTCGCCTCTGATTATTTAATATCTGGCGACTTATTTTATAACAATATCTATGATAATATAAAGTCGTATCAACTCATTGTTGTTTACAACATGTGCCTGATAATTAATTATCATTTTTATTAAATACCAAAAGAGATTAGGTAAACTAATCGCCCCTCTTAACTTTTATTTTGTCATGTCGATATGTATTTAAATTTTTAATTATTTTAATTTTGATCTTACATGGTATTGTTGCCTCGTAATGTCTTCAAAATTGACGAAAAGGGAGACTTGGTATCTTCACATCAGATTCTCTACCTTCTTCTTCTTCGTGTCAATGCTTGGAGAATTCATATCATATTTTGCCAGTATTTAGCCGTTATCTCTCTACCTACTCTGCTACATTTAACATCTGATCTAAAGTCTAAGTTTATATATAATTATTATCTTATTATAGGTATTATATTCATCTTTTATATTTATAATTTT
Organism: Heliconius cydno galanthus; assembly: GCA_036379175.1. NCBI lineage: Eukaryota > Metazoa > Arthropoda > Insecta > Lepidoptera > Nymphalidae > Heliconius > Heliconius cydno. Next base: position 6,105 of record JAKRZM010000576.1, read on the forward strand.
TTATGCCTAAAAGTAGCTCTCTTTTAGATCAGTTGAAGTACCCCTACGAAATATTTACAATAATTATTTCAATATCTATGGTAACTCGATGTAAGTATTCTTTGGTAATGCAGTTGTTTTTGATGTCCCTAATATGTTTAATTTTGTAACATCGTTTAGGACAAAATGTTCAAGAGAGACGTGTACGTGGAAGAACTTGAAGACAATGCACAATTTTGTACAATAGCTATTTTACACTTATTATCCGGCGACAAGAATTTGTAAAAGAAAATGATTATTTTATAAATATTTTTATTTTCTTTTCTTTTATTTACATTTTTTCGCTCTGGCAACGAATTTTCGGATCAACGTCTCTGAATGAATTATGCCGGATAGAGAAAAACGGAATATCGTTACATTAAGTTGAAGTATATGGAAGAACAAATTTACTCTGTAGGCTTAAAGTAATAAAACAAATTTATGTAAAGATTGTAATTTTTTATTTCCATTACCTAATTTTTATTTCCGTTGCCTATATATCTAACAATAAAATTAATGCTAAAATGTAGTTTTTATATTTAAAAACGCCTTAATACTGAAATACAATAAAAATTAAAATTACATTATTTGTTGATAGTGAGGATTGTACTCAGTCTTCACGCGAAGACAATTAGGGTACAATTTAATAAAAATACAAAAAACCTTTGTTGTCCTATTAGGATAATGCGACTTTTTATTAAACACCAACTTATCAAATATTTCATTTTTTATCAATGAAAATCAAAAAAGCACATGACGTAAACAACTACCTCACTTTCCCTAATATAGTTAATCTCTCACTTTTATATATATGTAGGTATAATGAGTAATAATCTTCTATTAGTATTTTATCTGTTAATTAACAATACTACTTATTTAAAATAATCGTATTATCATGTAGGTATTAAACATATTATTCAATGCATCACTCTATCTCGTACGATATGAAATCACAGGAAAACAATTGAAATTCTTTAAGGTCATTTATATATTAGTTGTTATAATATGCCAGTTAAAGAGCCAGTCGTGGCGCAGGGGCGCAGTGTGACTGTAAACGCGACTGTTGGCGGATTCGATCCCCACTATAGGATATGAAATAATTATTTTAATTTATATTTTCATTCCTTAGCTGTGGTGTCGAGGCAAATCGCGGCGTTGAGTTCCACCAGTCAAACCGCTCCAGAATTTGACAGAAAGTGGGAAACGGAGTGTCTTATCAATAGGTTCCATAGGGATACAGCGTGAACCTGATGTGATTAGATTTTTTTTGTTACAATAAAAAATAAAACTTTCATTACCACTAAATCAGCTTCACGCTGTATCCCGCACACAGCAGTAGCAAGTGAGAGAGGAATAGAAATACGGAGAGAGGAATATAGGCAAACCTTAGCTACATTAAACTTTATCGATCAATTTCTATTACCTCGGCTTGTGGAATTCGTCAGATTATATATTTTTCGTAATCATTGAATTCCCTCCAAAATAAAAAAACAGTAGTCCACCCCCTTCTTTACGGCACTCTCAAATTGTCAGATTAGTGGAATATACACAATTTAGAATGTAACTAACTCTACCTTAATCTGACGCGCTCGAGAATTTCGAATGATTATTTTTTTTACAAATATGATCCTTCATCCTAGACGGGCGGCCATATATATGGGGCTCATATTTGGTGGAAGTACGTAACCGAGTACAGCGAATCCCTAATATCTTAATCTACCGCGCTCGAGTAAATCCCGAGTCTCCTCTTCGCCGCCACTATAACATAAGATGGGTATACGTTATAAACATTTTAACTGCCTTTCATAGTAAGAGCTTGATGAATAGTGTAAAACAAACTCTTCTGTTTTATGACATTAGAATAGATATACAAAAAATAAAACTTATTAGAATAGAGTTGATAAAAATAAAACAATTTTTATACAAATTTGTTTATTAAATGCTATAATGAGTAAAAATATGTTTGATTAATGAATAAATTAAGCTAAAATAATGACAGAAAAATTATAACAGAATAAAATTAAGCTAAGTATGTTATTGGATATTTAAAAAAAAAGCTTCCAGTGTTTTTCTAATGAAACATGACTTTATAGAAATTTCCGTGAATTATAAATTACAATGGAAATCAGATCAGAGATTGTATTGAATCATTTAAGGCACTGATTGATTTGGGAGGTATAATATATTTTTGAGAGGTATAATATATTTTAAATAACATTTATTTTATTTATTTCCAATTAACTATAAATGCTTCATTAATAACATATTTTTTGTAACAATACAATATTAATGTAGATGACATTATTGCTTTTGAACACATCTCTTTAGGCTTTTTATATGAACCACAATTTATTACTATAAAGATATGCTTCAATAGACAAGATGGCTTAAATTAAATATAATAAATCAATTTGCTCATGTCTATGAGAAATATTGGAAAGTAATTGTTTAAATACTACAAATCATCATCGTCGGAATCAAGAGCAGCCCTTCTCCTGTCAAATTTAACAGTACTAGTTGACTTAGGCATTTGTTGGTTAACAGATTCAAGAAGTTGTATCAATTCTTTTTCAGATATTCTTGTATTTAACTGTCCCATTTGAGCCATTCTACAGATCATGTTTTCAACCATTGCACCTTTTTCTGGTTTGCTCAATTTTATAGTATTCACTGTAAGCAAGAAAAAATAAAACATTTAAAGAATATTTAAATGAGATGGAATATAACAATTTTAAATTAGGCAGAAAACTAAGTCTATAGTAAAGCAACTGACTATAAACATGATGATTGTGGGTTCAATATCTGCCTGAGTGAATGAATTATTTTTAAATTCCTTGCTCTGTAACAAGACAAAGAGCAATGTTGAATTACGACAATTAACAATTGTTTGTGAAATTGAATCCAAGGTAAAATATAAAGTATAATAAGAAATATTAAGAAACAAAATTACATCGAGCTCTAGCGTCCTGACTGAGAGCTTGAGAAAGAATCGAATGTTTAGCTTCTTCCATAGCTTGCATTCTTTCTTCCTGTGCTTTAGCTTGATTTGGATCTCCTCCCTGTAATAATATATTTGTTAATATAAAATTTAAGTATAAACAAAACACAAAATCGAATATTTAAATTGAAAGATATTATATTTTTTATAATAAAAATGATAAAAATATCATAAGTAGCATTTCGAATATGGCCTATTATTAGATATAACCTCAATAAACTACAATATAATCTTACCCCATGTTGTGCCTGTAATTGTGCCAAGCGTTGTTGTCTAATCTTTTCCAATTCAGGATCATCCATTTTGATTTATTTGTTATTTATTCAGTGTAATTGAAAGAATACAAATCTAATGTTTGCTAAACTATAAAATAAAATGCTGTCATAAGCAGTTTTTGAATGTCAAAGTCAAACAGAAATAACTTATCTGTTGGTTCTTATTTTATGGCATTTAGGCGTGCCAGTTAAGCAAAGTTCGCTAAGAAGTATACCTTCGAAATAACTTGTTTTTAGCTAATGGTAATCACAGACTTCATAGATGTTTTATTTCGTTTTTAACAGCTTATTATATAACATAATTTTAGTATTTTATTGAAATCCCTAAATTGTAAGCTGATTTGATTTGAAACAAAATTAAATTCTTGCAAATCGGCCATATATCAACATTACTTTATATAACACAATAATTATGAAAAAATAATAACGCAAATTATTTTGTTTAAAACTTGCATATATTTACAAACAAATATTTGTACGCAACATGCATTGTATTGTATGCATAAGTATATTATAGTGTATTAACTATGTAAACTTTCATGCCATTGTAATGTTTGATATTCAATTTTTCCAAAAGTATTAAGAAAAGCAAGTACTGCTAATTTGTTTACAGCCACAGATAATCTTCCAAAAGCTACTAGGTTTGTTGGTCGAAACATAGTATCCTGATCCACACATTTCAGCATATACATTGCATGGAACTTTACAGGATCACCTAAAAAATCAAATATTGTCAAGATTACACTCCAAATAAACGCATAACAACTTTTATAACTATTAGCCTTTTTAATTGTGTCTGACAAAATCCATATTTATTATAAAGTTGTATAATTACCTGGATATACAAGAAAGTCTGCTCCAAATTTTGAACCACTAGTTATATAGTGACCCTTTTCCCATAAATCTTTAAAAACATTATAACGAAGTGAGCCTTTTTTGTCTAAAATAGGAGGAATTAAAACATCCACAGACACTTTTTTAGATTCTGAAAATAAAAATAAAGAAAATTATTCAGTTTGTAGAACTTTGGAATGATGGAAAGTGTTCTAACCTCCCACTGTTAAGACAGTCCATTCCTCATTTTCGGTATCATTTTTAAGACCTTGTATGTCAAGTTATTCCTTAATACTAAAGTATAGATTACCTGTATTAATATAATGTTCCGTTGGCAGATGTACTAAAACATGAGTAGGAGCCAAACTTGGTACTTTGGTTATTTCTTCTTGTAATAAAGTTTCTCTGCTGAGATTAACATCTACATAAAAAATATTTGGGTGTATATTATAGTTTCTTTTAGTTTTAGAGTAAAAGGAAGAAAATAAACAATGATATTCTTACTTAATATTCCTTTGGATATCAATTTTTGTTTTTTCCCTGCAAGAATAATATCTATTTTTTGTGATAATTGATCTATCTTTCTCTTCCGCAATGCTTCAGATTGTTCTTCTATTACTCTGAAAAATCATTTATAGATATGTAAAAAATATTAAAAATAATATCATTATTCTTTTCTAAACTATAATTACTGTCTCTTTCTTCTAATTAAACTTGCCTTTTATTAACTCCTTCTATTTCCTGTCTTTGTTCTTCAGTAAGATTGCTATTTATGTTTGGTAGTTCTATTAGCTCACAAATTCCATTTTTTACAAGTAAAACTGCTTCTTCCGACATCAAAGCCATGGGTAAACCTACATAATATTATGTATATAATAGATATTCAAATAAATATATGTGTAGTAAAATATAAAACACTGTACCTTGAAAATCATTCTGGCGCGGGAATGCAGGTACGGTACCAATTAGGGAACCACATATCCTTTGCTGTGTTCTAAGAGTTTGCCAATCTTTTACAAAACAAGAAATACACAATGACGTTAGATATTTACTAGTTTCAAACTTTAATCATATGTTTATTAGTTACCTTCAGAATTCCAAACATATGCAACTCCCTTACATACGTATAAATTTATCATATTGCAAAGTGAAGTGATTAGAGCTAAAAATATTTATATTTATTAATGAGATTCAACATTATATTTGTTTTCATTTACAATCTTTAACAAATCCAAGAATAAGGATTTGATGTGGATTCACCAGGTGAGTTTTGAAGATTAAATTTTTTTATAATTTAAATATGTGAATTTTATAGTTATCTTGTTTGTCAACACTTAACCACAGAACACATTTACTCAAAGAATGTTCACTTCATACTAAAAAATGGGTGACAAAACGATGCTGCTGCCATCTCTGTGCCTGCCCCCAAAACACAATTTGCGGGAAATTCAAAATTTGGCTTTAAATCGATTTTTATTCAAAAGCCAGAATTACTACTCTTTCAAAATCATTTGGAAGTATTATTATTTAAATTATGTAATACCTCCAAATGAGTTTGAAAGAGTCTGAATAATTTATGGTACAATAATAAAAAAATAATGCAGAAATAAAACGAATAAATACTATAAATGTTTTTTATTGCTTATAAACAAATTCAATATATTTTACATTTAAATAGACAATTATAAGCACTTTTNACTTAACAGTCAACATAGGGATGCCGGATGATCATCGATTTTCGATGATAGTGTTGACTGTCAACACTACTTGTGATTGCAAAATTTCGTAAATAGTATATTAAAATTATTTTTTTATTAATGTACGATAATAATATACGGTATACGGTATACGGTAATGGTAGGTAAAAAAAATCTTATTTATTTGGTACACTCAGTAAAAAGTATAAGTTTAGAAATTAATAATATTTTTTTAAGATCTTTATACGTCGATTTTTTTCAAGTGTACTATCAATTCTAAAGATTCGGTACACACTACACATTAAAATAACTACTAGTTACCATACAGACTAGTGATACTAGAGAAATTTGCTAGTCCCAGACTCCCGGTGGCAGGCTCTAGACTCTAGCCTCTGCCTCTACCGATTGTGGACATATTGACATTTGATATGGCATTGACATTGTCAAAAGCAAGTGAGTAAATGTGTTCTGTGGTCAAAAGACAGCTGTTTTATTGTAAACACTAAACAATAAATGAAACTTATTTACTATACTTATATATAAAAAAATTGCAACCTTCAACATTGAGAAGTCAAATAGATATCTATAGATTATCATGAAATTTAGTTACATATTGTAACTTTAAAATAAACATACTGTTACATAACTTTTAAAATAATGGCATCTAAAAAAGTTTTAATTGGTAAGTTTAATAATAAATAATATATTTTTTTCATTTTTACAGTACAGTTATTATATTTTTTATTCTGCTTTACGTTTAAATAGGTGGCGGAACCGGTTTTGTTGGCACACGTTTAAGTAAGCTCCTCAGATCCAGTAATTATAATATAATAAATGTCTCCCGAATGCCAGCTGCAAATAACATTTCATGGACCACAATAGAAAGTTCTGGTGTACCTCCAAATACAACTGCTGTTGTGAATCTTGCTGGACAACAGTTTATGGATTTTACAAAATCTTGGACTCCAGGGTCAGTAGAAAAGCATACTAAATGTAACTTGAAATTGCAAAACTTGTAAAAGTATGAAAGTACCATATGAATATTTTAACAATCATTTTAAAAAACTATATGGAACATTTTTAAAAATATTATTTTTATAAAAATAAAACTCAGTTACAGAAAAAAATAAAGTTCTCTACATGCAACAATGAATGGTTAAATTAATAGCAGCTTAACAAAAGAAGTTTTTCAGATACATAAAGACAAATCTGGAGACTTCAGTTATTTATCATTGCCTTCTCTGTGTGCAAAAATATGTGCACAATATGTCAAGATAATAAGTAGCTTCTAATATTTCAGATTTAAACAAAATGTTAGAAACTCTCGTGTATATACAACAAAAGCATTAACTGGAGCTATAAATAAGAGTCAAGATAAACCAAAAGTATTTGTTCTTATCACTGGTGTTGGTGCATATGAACCATCTGAATGTAATAAGTATGATGAGTCAAGTCCCACTACTGGAAATGATTTTTTCTCAAGACTACTTGTTGAGTGGGAGAAGGCAGCTAAAGTTGATCCACCTGTGAGGCTTGTGAGTGAAATACAATATAAGTGAAGCTAAATAAAATTATCATGTAAATACAATGACTTTATTCAGCACCTGCACATAAATATGAAGGTTTAGGGTTCAATCTCCATCTAGAGGAATATAATTTTCATTCACCTAGTATTAAGACACTGCATTCCCTACAGCATTCACATGTCCCAGTTTTCGAGACATTGCACATTGAGTAGAGGTAGTGAATGCCACACTATATGTTACCAGAGACCAATGAAATAAAAATACTTTATTGCCTCAACCAAATAAAACCCACAAGCAAGGTGTATAGAATCAAATGCTATCACAATGCATGCACAATCCATGTATGTTGACCCTAAAGCAAGCTCAAATAGTTTTGTTTTATATGTTTTAGATATGTATTAAATTGTAATATCTGACTTATAATATGTTAAAAAGTTATTTTACTATTTAAGGTCATTATTAGATCAGGTGTTGTGTTGGGCCGAGAAGGTGGTATGATCAAAAACATGATATTACCTTTTTATTTTGGTCTTGGTGGACCTATTTCTTCAGGAAAACAATTCTTGCCATGGATCCATATTGAAGATCTCACTAGGTTAATTCATTTTGCTATTGAAAATCAGGAAGTAAAGGGAATATTGAATGGTGTTGCACCACAAATTATCACAAATGCAGATTTTACAAAGGTATTTAATTAATTAACCTACATATATTTGACTCACATAATAAGTAAATAAGTTAAACTATTTTTAACTAATTTACTACATTTCCCTACTATCCAACTTAAATAAGCTATTAGAATCCATTGTGAGGAAGCGTGGAGGTTAGAGGTTTTACTTACACTCTGGGCCATGATTAATGTTGTATTACCAGTAACAAGACGATGCTTGGCGTTGAGTTCCACCACTCTACACAATGCCTCGATAATTGGATGGAAACAACTTTCCGTAATGAAACTCTGTTTTGAGCAAGATATAGCTTGAAGCTAAAAATAGAACTACACTTATATGTTTATTTGTTACATAATTTTAATTGATATATAACATAGATTGAGCTTGAACATTCAAGCTATTATTTATTTTCTAGAGATCTATGTAATATTTCTAAAGTAGTACCTACTCAAAATAGAGTGCTATTTTTTTATACATTTGTAATTGCTAAATAGAGAGAGAAATCTTTATAGTACCCTGCAATAATATGTGTTACCATAGCAATGTGATTTCGTAGGTGAACACCTGCTATTCAAAATGTATAATTTATTTTATTATATTTTTTTAGGCATTTGCTAAGGCTCTATCAAGACCAGCAGTTTTTCCGGTACCTGAGTTTGCACTAAATTTTCTACTGAATGAAGAGAGAGCAATGATGTTAACTAAAGGGCAACATGTTACACCAAAGAGAACTTTAGAATATGGATTTGAATACAAATACCCAGACATAGACGCGGCCTGTGCTGAATGTGCACATTTATTTCCGAACAAATAATTTAGATTTTAAGAGTACAAACAAAATATTTATAAACGAAAAATAAATAGATTAATTATAAGAAAAGATCTCCTTATATTTATTAATGATAATTAAATAAAAAATAATAATTTTATGTAGATAGATCGAGGCTGTCGTGGTGCGGTGGGACGCGGTTTTGAAGATTTAAAAAGAACTTATCTCATTAGAATTAGAGAGAAATTAATGTCAAGACACTGGTTTCTCTCTGCCTACCCGTCTAAAAAGCGTGAAGTTGCTTTATATGAAGATCAATTTACGTGTGCAATGCTAGTTATTATATATCAAATGAAAAAACAATATCATCACAACATTGTTACAAATTAAAATGAAATAGAAAAAAAATAACTATAAAATGTACGATGAAATAAGAGTTGTTTCTATTTGTAGTTGTAGTCTTTTTTGTCTCAATGTAAGATATAAAACTAGTCTCGAAAACCAAACCTGCATATAGATTAATATTACATAAAAATATATATACGAGTATATGAACTCAAATAGAAAAACTAAAACGCTTTTTTTATAATTCTTGTAGTTATGACTTAGATTCATGTTACAACATTCGTTTAACAACGTAGCGAAGCCTTGTAGGTCGTAAGTACTTTACAGGTTAAAATTAAATAAATATATTATAAACTGTTGGTGTTTTATATTCCTTCTTAATTACTACTTATATATGTTGTTAGCATCTCTGCAATAAAATTTTTTGCAAATTTCCGCTACCCAAAGATAAATGCTTTAAGAATCATCATTTGGCAAGAGTTTATCAAATTATTTATTTACTAATCAATGTTAATTCTTCTAATAGCATTTTTTTTGTTATAAATTTTAATTTTTATTTCTATCACTTTTCTAACATCACTTTGAAAAAACGAACGAAGGGCCGTCGTGGTGCATGGCACAAGGGTGCGACTGTAACGCGTCAGTTGCGGGTGGCGACATGTTGGGAATGAAGTATAATTTATTAATATTTTCACTTCTTCACCAAAAGCCCGGCGTTGAGTTTCGCCCCTCAACACGGAATGGCTCGACAAATTCGGCATAAAGGGAACGTAGTTTCTTTTAGCAGTAGATTCCCTCTGCCTACCCTGCTACGTGCGGATGTGAAGACGTGACTACGAATGTGAAGAATTTGCAACCGTCATTGCGGTCAATGACTCAATCTCGCAACTTTGCATTATTTATAATATTATTTTATTTATTTTTTATTTTTCATTAAATGTAAATATAACAGTTAAAATTTTATTGGTAGAGATACTCTACATTGTGAAGAAATAAGGGAATGACAATTTTAAACACCATGAATAACTTAAAATATATTTATTTTTTAATATTACTAATAACATATTTATTTGCTTAATTTCAATACATCTTCAATGTAGTGTAAATCAATAGAACTAAATTAGAATCGTAATTTAAAGATCTATTGAAAATATTAACTTTTATAAGAATGATGGCACAATGGATTCATATCTTATCATAATAAATTTATTCGATAAAAATTCATTTCGTAAACTGACACATTCATAAAGAACTTTGAAATGGCTCGGAGAAATTTTTAAATTAAGTTCACGCATTTTCAGACTTTAAGTGTTCTGCGAATTTGTCTACCAGTCTTGTTACGAATTTTCGAAGAATATCTTGTCTCATACGTCCCACATCTAGAACCTCTTGGTGGTTGGCTTCAGCGTCGTCGTAGCTTGTAACGCATTCGTTCGTTACCAGAGACATAGCGAAAACATTCATGTCACAGTGTCTGGCAGTGATTACCTGAAATTATCATAGTCGTATAATAAGGCCGTCGCGGCGCAGCAGTATACCGTTTGACTGTAAAAACAACGCTTGAGGGTTCGATTCCTCATTTTATTAGAATAATTTTCATTTCCTCGATCAGCTAACACTCAACATATAATGTTGAAAATTGGGCGGAAAGGGGGGAACAGAGTACCATAACACTAGATTCCATGAACATATATGCCAAATATAATGTGAAGCTATTATTATTAGATTTAACATAATTGATGTTAATTTTAAACGAAATTTTCTCACGCTCAATTTTTTTTACTTTGGTTCTAATTTACATATATGAATATATACAATGTATATTAACTGTCTTGTTCTAAAGATATTTGTTATTCTAAAATCTCGATAGTTTGGTATGAACAGTTTACTATTTTAATCATTTTGAATATTTTATATTTTACTCTAAAATTTTATATTTAAGCTATAATCTAATTACCTCATGGACAGTGGACATTCCTACAGCATCTACGCCGACCATTTTCAACATGCTTAATTCCGCTACAGTTTCAAAGTTAGGACCTCCCAGACAGGTGTAAACGCCCTCTTTTACAATATCATCAATATTTAATTCTTTGGCAACCTGTGAATAATTAGATTTATAAAAAAAAATCACTTTGAAAATAAAATATCAAATATCGTTTCGGATATATTTGTTTTTATCATAACTTAACTCAATGAAGGTTATTAAATAACACTTCTTTGTTATTGGAAAATTAAACATAAAAATATTTTTTGAAATGTTTATGTAGATATAGGGACAAAATATTTAAATAACTATGTACCTATTCAATATTCAGTATTTTGTAATCCTCGACGGAAACAGGAATTTTTTTCGTGTTTATGTCTGTCTGTGGCAAAAGAACTCCTAATCGGATAAACTATGATTTTTTTTATTTGAAAGGTTTATCTAGTAGGTAATCGACAATTGTAAGCCATGATTTAAGAAAATATGTTCAGCCGTTTAAAGATTATCCGCATTTTTGTAGTTGTTTGTTTATTTTATATCTGTTCGGAGGTTATTACTAGTTATATTTACCTCTTTAGCAATTTTTCTGTAGTAATTATTATATGCCTTGTTCATAGGTGGGAAACGTGGTCCGAATCTTTCGTCGTTGGGTCCATGGAGGGGGTTGTTGCCAGCGAAGCCCATCATGTTAATATGATCCTTTACAATCATAATATCACCTATTTTGTAAGAAGGATTGAGACCGCCTGCCGCATTTGTTGCGAGCAAAGTTTTTACTCCAAGAAGCTTCATGACTCTCACTGGTAGACAGCACTGCAAATATATTTTTATATAAATATAAAATTCATAAAGATTCATTAAATATTATCGGAAATGCCTATCTAAATCTATGTAAAAACCTTATTATCACCTTGTTTATTGTTTTTGATAATGTAAATCTTTTTTATTAGGTAGATAGATGTATATTTACATCTTTTCCTTTTATAAAAAAGTACATATATTATGATTTGCCATGTATTTAGTTTATTTAATAGATCAAGTACGCTGTATTACACTTATAGCACTACGTTTCCCACTTTCTGCCAAATTTTTGAGGAATTGCTTGTTGGGTGGTGGAGTTCAACGCCGTGCTTTGCCCTGTTACCAGAGTGAAGAAATGAAAATATTAATAAATAGTCGATACCTGTTAGTGGGGATCGAACCCACCACGCGTTTTCAGTCAAACGTTTGAACCACTGCGCGACGGCGGCCTCAATTAAAATCTTTGATTAAATTTAAATAACAATCATGGAAAAAATTTATAAAATAAACAATTATTTTTTATACAAAGTACATAAATATATAATATAGTTTATTTAATATATTATTATTATTGCGTGTACACAATCAAGTGTTATCTTAAAGTGTTTTACTCTACTCACTAGGAGGTTACTGATAACCTCCTGACTGGGGATCGTCAGCAACAATGACCCTTGCATCATTCTATCTAGATATTTCCATAAAATTCGCTTACACAAAAAATATTTACTATCGCATATTTTCCAAGATAGGTAAGGTAAGGATAGGTAAAGATAGTGACTACGCCCAATGTTAATAACCAATCCTAATCCAAAAATTGCTACCATAGATTGAAATAGACAGAGATGGAGGTAGGCATGCAGGTTAGTGATTGGATAGATATGTCGGACAGTACGAGATAGACGTTAACTGGAGATAGAAGATACATTATTAATATTGGCCGTAAATATGTACCTACCCACCATTTACTACGATAAGTAGGTATCTACATAAAATAAGAGACATGATTCTAACTGTTAGATCATAGATGCATAATAAATATGAACGCGATTCCTTGAAACGCGAACACATTTTTTTATATACGAGTATATATAAAAAACTAAAATATTATCTATATAAACTAGCTACGTAATCATTATTAAATGTCCCAAACTTATGTAAATATAATGTAAAAATAAATATTTTTACATAATATTCTAGATACCAGAATCAATCAAGGTCATTCCCACAGTCAACAGGGTATCTTAAAGTTAGTATTAATATCTATATTCTAGACGGTATCTAGCACTTTCAGCCTCTTACTTTAATTAGTGTTATACCAATAATAAGGTAAATAAGTGAAATTAATTATTTCTTATTTTTTTATATAAATTATATAAAATTAAACTATTTGACATAAATGAATAGTGGGTTTTAATTATCACAACTTTAGATTTTGTCCAAGCAAGTATAGCTTACATAAAAATTAAGCAACTATGTATCTAATTTCGTTAAATAAGCGTACTAAAATATTATTTAATATAATCTACAAATATTGAAATACAGACAATAAAAATAGTTTTAGCATGAGCCAGACATCTACATATTACAATATTATATACGTATAATACATTTTATCTTTACATATTTTATTTTAGATCACGCATTAAATCAAGATTAATAAAAATAAAAAAATAATGGTAATAATAAAAAAATAATAGGATCATAATGATATATATTAATATAATTTAGATTAAGTCAGATAACAAAATAAGTAATTGTGCAGTACAAACGGGCGAAGCCGCTAGCTAGTCGATAGTTTATAACGTTTATGTTATGAGACGGCCTCGCCAATATGCTCCACTGGACACAAATGTCAATTTTATATTCATTTAAAAAAAATCTAAATTGAAAGGAATAAACATAGTAGTTGTTCTAGATGCTCCGTTGTTTTTTCAACAAACGTAATAGTTATGAATTATCTCCATTCCTAAAATTTTGAAACTAATTTTATTACCGATAGGTTTCATTAATTTTTTTAATGAGAAAATTATTAAAAGAAAGTTAAATATATATAATGAAAAAATATTAAAGATTATGTAAGTGTCTTATCAGTATTACTAAGAAGGAAAGTATTATCTTTTATGCAAAATGATATGAAGAAAAAATTTAAAAATGTCTGATACTTTTTTATTCTGTGTAATCTAATTTAGTATTGGTATTAAATAACATTTGTCGACAAAAAATTTTTTATAGTTTTTTTTTTGTTTTACGAAATAAATGTTCAAAGCACTTTTTGTCGTTTCGTCGTAATCATCATATTCGCAGTAACACTATCACGTTAGTCACGTTGCGTAGCACGTTGCAAGCTTGCAACAAACAATTTATAAACAAATTTAAGCTTACTCATAGACAGTATATTCACATGTAGAGAATGTTTACCGTAAACATTTAATTATATAATTGACCTGCAAAAAGCGGGGTAGGCAGAGGGAACCTGCGAGTCGTTAAGACACTTACTTCTTATTAAGACAATTCAGAAGCCTATTTTCCTCCGAACTATTGAGGCATTGTGTGTTGAGTGCCAGAACTCTACACAACTTTTACCACGACTCTAGACCCAGAGCAGAATGAAAATATTAAATATTTAATTTTTTCGAGTTTACAGTCACTCGCTTGTGCCCCTGCGCCACATCTGGCCACATAAGTTTATATTAGTGCTTATTAAATTACTCAAGAATTACCTTCCAAAGAGGATATCCCTCATAGTAATGGAAACGTCCCTGCATAGCGACGACCGGGATTTCACCAAGACGACCGAACACCAATTTTCCATGATGACCTTCCACTGTACTAACTGGAAAATTTGGTATCTCTTCATATGGAATACCCTCCGATTCTGTTATGCTCTCTGCTAAGGAACCTGTAAGCAAGTAATTGTTTAAGAAATATTCATTAAGCATAGAAATATACAATTAAAGCTATATTGATACTAAATGTGTTTTAATTTAGAATCTTTATTATGCAGCTATAAACCTTTAAGAACCCACAACCGAATAATAATGCAGCAATTTAATTTAAGTGATTAACATATTTTATCTTATATCGTTGAATCTTTACAACTTATCTATGAAATTGTTGGTACAATTAAGCAATAAATACCCTCGTTCCAATACGAACCCAGCCCGGAGCCGCAAATCACGCCAATTATAGGTCTCACGGAAGTCCTCGCCAGGAGGAAGTTCGCAGTTTCAAGGAGCGTTTCATATGAATACCTATAAAAAATAAATAAAATACTATACATATAAAAAGCAATTGAATAAATATATTATTACATGTTCTAGGTAAATTCATCTATAATCATTAAAATGCCATTATATTGCATTACCTA
This sequence comes from Heliconius cydno galanthus, assembly GCA_036379175.1. Classification (NCBI taxonomy): domain Eukaryota; kingdom Metazoa; phylum Arthropoda; class Insecta; order Lepidoptera; family Nymphalidae; genus Heliconius; species Heliconius cydno. The sequence continues at coordinate 21,393 of JAKRZM010000576.1, forward strand.
TTTAGAAATTTTAATATTCTTGCATAAGAAACAGAGAAAACAGAACAGAAACAGAGCTTAGTATTTTTTTTTAAATAATAATAAATCATAATCACAGGCCAGTCTTAGCGCTCTAGCATCAAGGCAAAGGTCGACGTTGAGTCGCCACTCAACACCCAATGCCTGCCTCGAAAAATCGGCGGAAAGTGGATATAGAGAGAAGGTGATTTTTTTATATTTACAAAAATCTATTCGCACAGATCGACGTCCCCTACATATATAATATGAACATGTCAAAATATAAGGCTTACGGAAGAACGGATTAAAAATTAATCTTGCTCTTAAATAAATAAAAAAATGCTTATAATTGTATTTTATTTTTTTAAGACCAAGGCAAAACTTTATTCTGTTTTTTGAGATGTCCGTTTATACACACATACGGCAGACCATCGCAAATACATTATATTATATATATTTACGTAAAATATATATGTAGATATGTTGTTTTAATAAAAGTACCTATGTCAAAGATAATATTCAAGAATGTAATTTTCAATAAAAAATTATAGAAATTCTGTTCTAATACAATTAAATGTTAAAATTAAAGATAATTAATTACTACTATCATTAGTGACGCGTCATTTTGATTAAAATCATGACCTATCCTGCTTTGTTGTAATTGAATGTTGATGAAGGCAATCAAGTAAAACATTACTTTGAAGGTGCATAAATACCTATAGGGTACGTCGATAGATAGGTTGATAGGTAGATTTTTCTTAGGTTTACGCCGTATCCCGCACATATTAGGGTAGGGAGAGAACTTGGGAATCTAGTGTTAAGACACTTCGTTACCATTAAGCCACTTTCCGCCAAATTCTGGAGGTATTTCGTATTGAATGATGGACTTATTTGTTTTAGTCAAAATGACATAGGCACAACGTTATAAGGAAAAATATTTGTTAAACACCAATTATGTTTTATCAACGCAAAAGCAAAAAAGGCCTAAAATCATAATAAAGTGATTAATTTCGTATCGTAATTATAATTTTTTTTAATACTACGACATACAACGTTATAAGGAAAAATATTTGTTAAATACCAATTATGTTTTATCAACGCTAAACCAAAAAGTGTCTAGAATATGATTTCCAGGTGAAATGCTATAATGATAAATTATACTTAATTGTATGGTAATTATTTATTTATTTTTTACTAAAAACACCATACAATATTATAAGGAAGTATGTTTTCAATTAACAATTATTAAAAAAACACTAAGAAAATAGTAACAGGTACAGGTACCTGCAATAATATGTATGGAGTGGACACAGCATGTGTTACTGACCGAAGCCGCTCACACAAGTTGACTCATTAGATATCCACCATATCTCTAGGTTCTTGTATGATAACAGGTTTGATCACTAAACAACCTTCACTATATGATAATATTAATAATACACTTCGTGGGGGTAATGTCATTTGCTATCTTTAAAAAAAAACCGCTATCGCCCTTGTTAATTGCCTTTTCGTAATTAAGTTTTCGGAAATATCATAATTGTTATAGTAATATTTACAATATTTTGAATTCTCTTTCATTTATTGTTTATCTAGCTCGTTTTTTAAACTTCTTAATTTTAACTTGTATAATAACATAGAATTTGATATTTCAATTGAATAGTGAAAAGGTAAAGAGACCGTAGCGGACAGGTGTTTCGAAACAGTTACGGGAAACATGAGAATGTAATTTATTTATTTATTTTTTTGTAGCCTCAGTGTAGGCAGAGGGAATCTGGGAACCTAGTGTTAAACTCCGTTTTCGTTAAAATTCTTTTGGTCTCCACTTTTGGTTTCCGTGGAACTCTTGAGAAATGAACACGCAATAGCGTGTTGAGTGGCGGACTCAACGCTACGCTTTATCTCTTTACCGTAGTAGAGGAAATCAAAATTATGAATATTTATTATTCTAAGTGAGAACCGAACCCACGACCGTGGCGTTTACAGTCACACGCTTAGGTCCCTGCGCCATGACGGCCTCGATTTCAACACCGTTCATAATATTAAAATATTTGTAATATTCCTACGCCATTACTTATTATTAGCACGATTTCTGTCTAATTAGTAATACTATATTGTTTTTTTTTTCAATCATTACCTTATTTTTCCATTAACAAATATACATTAACTTTGAATAAAGTCATAAGGTTTTTAATTAAATATGAGGAAGTAAAATAATATTTATTGAATATAATATTCCCATTCACTATACTTCCTCGTTAAGTCAGGACTTAAAGAATGTTGGCAATTATCTACATTATGCATAAACTTTTTAATACCATGTGTCTAATCGTATTCAATTACACTCAGTTTGCAACATTTATATTATATTTAATTTAAAAAAAAACAATATTATCTAAAGCTTACCTGCTTCCATTTCCGTTTCCATTATCAGTTTCTACTTCTGGCAGCACCTTTTTAGCTGGTGAAGCCTGATCACTTAAAACATCAGCGTTTATTGGAGACATCACAGCACAGTTTGATTTAACTAGTATAAGAAATAAGAAATAATAAAATATCGAATAAGACCTCAGTCGTCAATGGCGCGGCGTGAAATGCGAGAAAATGAACTCTCGGACAGCCTTATACTATACTTGACGGGACCGCGAGTAATAACAAACTATTCTTGTCTAAATCACTTCTTTATATAATTTTTTGTTATCACAGTCATTATGGTGTGATATGTATATAATCAATTTACCAAAAACAAATGAACCAACTCAATAGCCCGATTTCAATGCTTTAACTGACGTAAAAATATTTTATTGATGTTATAAACAATATGACCATTCATGTTTATGTAATTAGTAAATAATAATTTACTAATGTTACCGTGTTGATAAGTTATTTTAAGTATTTGTAATTTTATATAAATACTTTGGTTTTTTTTTTTTCGAAATATGAAGTTAAAATAATTTATTTAATATTTCACAACAATTGCCATATATCGTGTAACATTTGTTCGCATCTCATTCAAGATTTTATAATATGCTATATTATAAATTTATGAATATTTATGTTGTTATAGCGGCACACCTATTTGGGAGTCGTCCGACTGTAGATAGAATAGTTATAAGTTCAAATGCCGAAAACTCGAATACCAAAGAAAGCAAATAATAAAAAAAAAAAATTAGATAAGTGTTGTGATATTTTTTATATTATGTTTATTATAAAAAAAATACCCGTCAACTGCGAGTTGGACTCGCCCACTGAGGGTTCCACACCAATTTCAGAATTGTAGGACATCGAGAAGTACAACTTGTATAAGTTGACAAACTTAAGTTTGCGGGTGCGGAACACTCATTTTGTATACTATGTAGTAATTATCTGTAATTATAGCTTTGTAATAGTTTTATGTGCAATATAAATATAAATTTCCATTTTTCGGATTTTTTCCCTTATTTGTACTGTAAGTATTTATTTCTTGAATTTCATAATTGTAGGTCTATAGGAAGTACCTTTATAGGTTCTAATTACGTGGCAAATAGAGTTTACTAACATAAATTTGCGCTAGGTTTGTATGAAATGAGCTACAATTATAAGCTTATACTATTTTTATATAGCTATACCTATAAATTTTAACTTCATGCCAAATTACAAAATGGTAGGTCCACGGGAAGTACTGTATAGATTTTGATTACAAGACGAATTTCGTACAAAATACTCGTCGTATCTTTTGATCGTGTTGACTTATTAGAAGCTTGATTTTATCTGTGCTCTAAGGGACCATATCCCTATGGTCCCTTAAAGCATAATTATATAAACTGAGGGACTCAGGGACCATATATAAACTGATCTTACAAGGGAAGCTTTTTTCCTTTTGAAGTACGGAACCCTAAAAATATAAGTAATAAAAATAACAGGCAACGTAATTATAAAAAAAAATATGTTTCATTTAACTTAACGCATCTGTTTACCATTATTATGCAATAACTAAATATTTATCTGATAAGTTTTCCGTCTTAAAATATANATATAAATATAAATTTCCATTTTTCGGATTTTTTCCATTATTTGTACTGTAAGTTTTTATTTCTTGAATTTCATAATTGTAGGTCTATAGGAAGTACCTTTATGGGTTCTAATTACGTGGCAAATAGAGTTTACTAACATAAATTTGTGCTAGGTTTGTATGAAATGAACTACAATTATAAGCTTATACTATTTTTATATAAATATCTATAAATTTTTACTTTACGGATTTTTTCCTTTATTTATATTGTAAGTCCTCACTTCATGCCAAATTACAAAATTGTAGGTCCACGGGAAGTACTATATAGATTTTGATTACAAGACGAATTTCGTATAAAATACTCGTATCTTTTGATCGTGTTGACTTATTAGAAGCTTGATTTTATCTGTGCTCTAAGGGACCATAGGGACCATAATTATATAAACTGAGGGACTCATAATATATAAACTGATCTTACAAGGGAAGCTTTTTTCCTTTTGAAGTACGGAACCCTAAAAATATAAGTAATAAAAATAACAGGCAACGTAATTATAAAAAAAAATATGTTTCATTTAACTTAACGCATCTGTTTACCATTATTATGCAATAACTAAATATTTATCTGATAAGTTTTCCGTCTTAAAATATATTGTTGTATTATGTTCTTTGCTTGTTACAAGAATACGAATATGCATTTGAATAACTTACAGCTATGGTTAAATAAAGAACCTTATACACGAATTATAGATAATAGATTTGAACTTTAATATTTGACAGTGGGAGATTAACTAAAAATTAAAATGATTATTTATAATGATAACTCCACAAAATATATAATACCTTATACTAATTTAAAATACTATTTTAAAACTTAAGGTATCATGGTTAACACAAACATAAATAAAATATCCAATCAAAAACATATTCATGTAAAATGTTGCCAAGACGAGGGCTGTTTACTGTCAAAAAAATACTAGATTTCATATAAAACTAAGTTTCTAACATTACATGCCCTAACTCTATGTATAAGCAATAACTTCACAAAACCTTAGTCAAAATATTTAAATTTGTATAAATTTTAAGATCTCTAGCATAGAAACTGGAGTAATTTCATTAGTTTATTCTCCAAATATGTCTCTACTCAAGTATTATTACGCGCGGTAGCGAATAGCCAAGTTCAGTAAACCAACTGGCGACTGGCAACGCCACCGTGTGTAATTTTACACGAACCATTTGAAGCCACTTTTTACCCCTTTGTAATTCAAAAACTATTCCACCTAAACTTTTTAAATTTGGCTCAAATATTAAGACCCGCTAAACGTATACGTGCATCAAATTTCATAAACACAGTTCAAACAGTTATCTAGATAATGACCTATAAACCTTAATTCTAACCCAGTTTTAGATGACCTAGAATGATGAAATTTGGCGTCCAGTTAAGTAATTGGGTGTATAAAGGAAAAATCCGAATCTAGCCGAATTCATTCACACAGTCACTCAGAGTCAATCAGAGATCTTTACAAAAAAAAACATTTGAAAAAATAAAAACCCCTGACTGCGTAAAACTGAAAAGAAAATAAATAAGCGTAATAGTTTATTAGGATTAACAGTCCAGATAATTATTCCAGATTTATTTAATTAGGGCAAATATGGTCAATTATATAATCGTGAAAAAAAATACTAGCGTAGAATTTATAAAATCTCGCTTAACTTCAAAAGATTCCCGATTTAGACTAAACCTGCAATACTTTTAGTGCGATATTTTTGTAAACGGCTAAGTTGTGACGAGTTTTTATTTTCTTTCTAAGATTCGTAGATCAGCAGTATGCCGCATATAGGGGTCAGCATGGCAGGCAGAGTTAACCTAGTGTTAAAACACTCCGTTTCCCACTCTTGGTGCTAGAGCGAAGATATTAAAATATTAGTAAATAATAGTTTATTCCCTAGAGTGGGGATCCCCCACAACCGTCGCGTCACAGTCAAACGTTTGTGCCCTCTATACTTACAATAAAATATGGAATAGAAAAAATGGATAGTTAATGCTAACAATAGCGATTTTTTTATTAAATAATTGCGATTTTAACCTTATATTTATATTGCTTGTTAATAATTAATTATTTTTAATGATATTCTCTTTCAATTGTTAATTGTAAATTTATTGTAATAGGAATATTATTCTAGAAATAAAGATTTAATATTATTATTATAAATGACTTAAATTATTTTCTTTACTTTAAATAAATATTACTCGTATGACCGAGAACCGATATTTTTTTTAATCTGTAGTTAAATATATATATTTAAATATACATATTTAACTACAAATGCTTGCACAGTTCTCCACTTAAGCTATCATAACTAGGTACATTAATTACTACGAAAATTACCTTTGAATACTAATTATAATTTGTACACACTCGTACCCCTCTGCCACGACGGGTGTAATATTGAACTAATAAAGAGAACCAAACATCAAAATGTCCTTTAAACTGAACATATCGTTTATTATAGTTCACAAAAATGAGCTATTGTGCACACTCCTATTATAAACTATATTTTAAAAAGAGCATCTGTTGACTTTCTTGCCGTAGTAGCTTCCTATAGGAAAAAGTAATTGTAATGGCCAAATTGAATAAAGAATATTTAGATTTTAATTACATTATGAACCTACTACCTACTTATAATTTCTGTACAAAAAGTAAAAACATCCCATCAAAAACATTTTTTTTTTTTTCGAACATGTGGATAATGCTGTTAGCCCTATTGGCTTTTACAGCGACACCGGTTGGGTAGGGAAGAGGGTACTCTGTCCCTGAAGAAATGCAAGCACTATGTGGCTGCCTGTGAGGAAGTCGACGACTGTAAGGGCGCCCCCTGCGGGACTCGAACCTCGGCCTGCGGCCGTCGAGCGGACTGGATTGCTGAGTTCCCCCCCTGGCCCGGTGCGCCCCTCCTCAGTGAAACCTGCACCTCCCGGACTCCTCCGGGTGGTCCATATTATCACCAGGCTTAGTTTGGACGTCCAGTCAACGTGGACCACGCAGCGCCAGGACTCCCGGCCTCTGACCATCCTCCGAGCCCGACCTCCGAGAAGCCGGATTACAGGAGACGCCACGCTCCCGGTCAAAATAAAACATAAATGTAATGTAAAATGAGAGCCAAGTTCAGTAATATGATATATGCCTTGGTTGTTGACTTCAGCGATAAAAGAAGTCAGATGTAAATGTATGCCAAGTTCAATGGTCAGTCCTGAAATTTATTTTTAACAATATATATAACATGGCTCTCATTTTACATTTATGTTTTTGATAGGATTAAAAATATAATTCGATAAATAAATATATTTCACTGTTTATAAGTAGCTTTATTTAAAAAATGATGCTATCGTTGCGAGCCTGAAAAATATTAAAAGATCAATTCTTTTCAACTCAGTAGCGCTTTAAAATTACGATAGAAACGATGTGGATTGTAGTCTTATTTATTTTATTTTTAATAATTTTAAAAGAACTCATGCAAAAGCCGCCTTCATATCCTCCAGGTAAATTAAGAAATAGTCATATATTATCTATACCCTAAACTTATAATAAAATTGTAACCGATATCTGTCTGTACGTGAAAATCTATAATTGGGTGATTTTTTTGTGTGAGTGTCTCTTCACGCTAATCTCAGAATCGGCTGTTTTTGTTCGTATTTAGGCAAACGTTACTTAACCTTTATATGTATATGTTTCTTTCATTTAAAACGGTTCAATTTTTTTTCAAAAAAAAAAATTGATTTTTTTATGTATAGATAGATATTGCCTTTAAAATGATAATGTTTATTAGAACACGAAAGTTATTTAGAGGAATAATTATGAAGCAAAAGAACTACAGAATTATTTATTATATACTAGAAAGCAAGCAAAAAGTTATCACTGCCATAGAAGTCCAGTTGGTTACTTGACAGAACAAGGTTTTGAATTTGAATCGCACTTAGAAGAATATGATCGTAAATTATTTTGGACCTGAATCTAATTTTGACAAAGTACTGTTAGTGTTACTGAATTAAATAACTAAATAAATGCGAATCGTACTTGCATACCGAGGGTTCCGTATCAATTTCAATTTATAATGAATTTATATTTAAATTTCAAATAAAAATACGCCCCGCTTTGCCTCGACACCAGAGCGAAGAAATAGAAATATAAACTAACGAACTAAAATGGAAATAAATATTTACTTCCTGATTTTTTCTCCTACTTACACTTCAAGTTCTCAAGTTTTGCCAAATTTCATAATATACGTCCATGGGATTAGTATCCTATTGGTTTTGATTACGCAGAGAATTTCATACAAAATGCAGCAAGAACGATGCATAAACACTCGTATCTTTTTACGAATCTTTATACGATTACGTAGATTTAGAAACTTGATCTTTTCTTTTATATGAGGGACTAATGACTATAGACTTGAATATTTCGATCGAGATAATTACTTTTAACAGACAGACAGACGTACCACAAAGTGATCTTATAAGTATTTCGTTTCCTTTTAAGGAACGGAATCCTAAAACAGAATTGTATTATTTACTCCACAATAATGAACTATATAAAATATATTTATCATAAATTAATAAATGGTATTGTTATAGGGCCGCCAACAATACCAATCATTGGTAATATGTTATCAGTTTGGTTAAATTTGAAAACATTGAAATATCATCATAGCTTATGGCAAACTTGGTCTCAAAAATATGGAAATATACTTGGACTACGCTTGGGATATNCAGTAAACCAACTGGCGAACGTCACCGTGTGTAATTTTACACGAACCATTTGAAGCCAATTTTTACCCCTTCGTAACTCAAAACTATTCCACCTAAACTTTTCAAATTGGACTCAAATATTTCGACCCGCTAAATGTATACGTGCATTAAATTTCATAAACACAGCTCAAACGGTTATCTAGATAATAACGTCCAAAAATCGTCAATTTTATGAGGGATTGAATGACCTGCATGCCTTAATTATAACCCAGTTCCAGCCCCGCCAACAATCCAGTTCCAGATGACCTAGAATGATGAAATTTGGCATCCAGTTAAGTAATTGGGTGGAAAAAATCCGAAAATAGTAAGAGTAGTAGTAGTCTAGTAACTAGTTGTTCAATAAATAGATTCTATTAGGAACATTTACTTATAGTGCCTGTAATGTAAGAATAGCAATCAAAGTTCATGACAATTCCTGCCGTAGTAGCTTCCTACAGGAAAAAGTAGTTGTAATGACCAAATTGAATAAAGAATATTTTGATTTTGATTACACTATGAACCTACTACCTACTTATAATTTCTGTACAAAAAGTAATAATATCCCATCAAAAACATAAATCTAATGTAAAATGAGAGCCAAGTTCAGTAATATGATATATGCCTTGGTTGTTGACTTCAGCGATAAAAGAAGTCAGATGTAAATGTATGCCAAGTTCAATGGTCAGTCCTGAAATTTATTTTGAACAATATAACATGGCTCTCATTTTACATTTATGTTTTTGATGGGATTAAAAATATAATTCGATAAATAAATATATTACACTGTTTATAAGTAGCTTTATTTAAAAAAATGATGCTATCGTTGCAAGCCTGAAAAATATGAAAAGATCAATTCTTTTCTACTCAGTAGCACTTTAAAATTACAATAGAAACGATGTGGATTTTAGTCTTATTTATTTTATTATTAATAATTTTAAAGGAACTCATGCAAAAGCCGCCTTCATATCCTCCAGGTAAATTATACTTATAATAAAATTGTAACTGATATGTAACTGAATTATACTTATAATAAAATTGTAACTGATATCTGTCTGTACGTGAAAATCTATAATTGGGGACATTTATCAATCCAATAGAAGACGATTTTTTTGTGTGCGTGTCTCTTCTCGCTAATCTCAGAATCGGCTGTTTTTGTTCGTATTTAGGCAAACATTCCTTAACCTTTATATGTATATGTTTCTTTCATTTAAAACGGTTCAAATTTTTATAAAATTTTCATAAAGTTAAAATATTTTTTTTTCTTTTTATGTATAGATAGACATTGCCTTTAAAATGATAATGTTATTAGAACACGAAAGTAATTTAGAGGAATAATTGTGAAGCATAAGAACTACAGAATTATTTATTATATGTTAGAAAGCAATCCTGCAAAGTATCCTGCACCCAGCAGGGTAGGCAGAGGGAACCTAGTGTTAAGACACTCCGTTCCCCACTTTCTGCCGAATTCTGGAGGCATTGCGTGTTGAGTCGCAGAACTCAACGCCCCGCTTTGCCTCGACACCAAAGCGAAGATATGGAAATATAAACTAACTAACTAAAATGGAAATAAATATTTACTTCCTGATTTTTTCTCCTACTTACACTTTAAGTTCTCACGTTTTGCCAAATTTCATAATTGTACGTCCATGGGATTAGTATCCTATTGGTTTTGATTACGCAGAGAATTTCATACAAAATGCAGCAAGAATGATGCATAAACACTCGTATCATTTTACGAATCTTTATACGATTACGTCGATTTAGAAATTTGATTTTTCCTTGTATATGAAGGACTAATGACTATAGACTTGAATATTTCGATCGAGATAATTACTTATAACAGACAGACAGACGTACCACAAAGTGATCTTATAAGTATTCCGTTTTTATAAGGAACGGAACCCTAAAACAGAATTGTATTATTTACTCGACAATTTCACTTATAATATACTCGTAAAAGATATTTATCATAAATTAATAAATGGTATTGTTATAGGGCCGCCAACAATACCAATCATTGGTAATATGTTATCAGTTTGGTTAAATTTGAAAACATTGAAATATCATCATAGCTTATGGCAAACTTGGTCTCAAAAATATGGAAATATACTTGGACTACGCTTGGGATATCTAAATGTGGTTATAGTTTTCGGTAAAGATTTAATTAGAGAAGTGTCTTGCAGAGAAGTTTTTAATGGTAGACCAAATGGATTATTTTATTTAGTGAGATCATTTGGAAAGAAACTTGGTAAGTATGTATGTTTATATCTTTTTTATTCATAAAATAAATAATAATTTCATATTTAGTATAAATTTATTGGATCTTAAATGGAAGCGTCCTTCCTTGTCATTAGGTTATTGTAACGAATCTGTAAACAATAAATGTAATTGTGAGTCAATTGCCTTTAATTTGGTTTGTTGACTCTCAAATTGCTTTAGTTTTGGTTTCATTTTTAAAAATAAAATTATACTGTCGTTGCTTTTGCTTAGCATTTACGACAGAATTAATAATTAAATGTCTTATATTGTATATCCTTGAATCATTTTATTGTAAAACTGCTCGCTTTTCATTAAGGATTTATTAAATAACCGCGACATGTTTATGTCTCTTTATTTAAATGACAATGTTTATTTATTATTTTTATTTATTTTAAATCAGGATTAGTATTTGCCGATGGACCGACGTGGACCAAGACGAGACGTATGGTATTAAAGTGTCTAAAGAATTTTGGCTTCAGTTCACGAACAATAGAAAATTCAATAAGTACAGAATGTAGGGCCCTCGTAGATCTACGTATGACGGACAGGGGACAACCTGTAGTTGTAAATGATATGTTTGACGTTTCAATTATTAATATTTTGTGGAAATTAGTTGCTGGTAAAAGGTGACATCTTATTTTTATTAATATTTACTGACAATCGACTGATAGTATACAAAACACATCAAATTCAAATTCAAATTAAAATTCAAAATATTTTTTATTCAAATAAACTTATTATAAGCACTTTTGAATCGTCGAATGAACATATAAACAAAAAGCTACCACCGGTTCGGAAGGCAGTTCTGCTGAGAAGAGCCGGCAAGAAACTCAACAGTTGCTCTTTTCTAAATCAATGGTACAATCTATTACATTAGCTGGCAGCTATCCTGCATTACATTCAATAGACATCAATTCCATATATGTTTATCCACATCAATTAATAATATACAAAATATATGGGCAGTATAAATAACTCAATTGGTTAAAATTTATTTTATTTTAGATACGACTTGAAAGACGAGCAATTACGAGAGCTTTGTGATCTTATTAAAAGAACCTTTAAATTAGCCGATATGAGTGGCGGTATTTTAAACTTTTTACCTTTTCTTCGGCACGTTATGCCAAATATTATTGGATATACCGAATTAGAAGTACTTCACAAAGAAATTTATGACTTTTTAAATGTAAGTTATTAAAAAATTAAAAATGTTTTTACATATTTAGGGATATCTTTATTTTTTATGAAAATTATACTTTAAAACTATATTTATAAATGCATAAACTTCTAAAACTGAATGATAGAATATTATACTTTAATTACTTCAAGGTAAAGACAATTGAACAATTTCATACGTAGATCTTAATCGTAAGTCGTAATAATTTACTCAATATTAAAGTTCATCTGAAAATTAGTACAAGAAATGAAAATATATAGTTCTACTGATTATTTTCTTATTTAAAAACATTGCAAAGGTGCAGAAAGCCTAACGTTCGAGCGGCCACAACTCATTGACCGCACTGTACCTATTATACTTATTCCAGTAAATATTGACTCTGGTACACATAAATGGATACACTATTCTTAGTTGTATACAATAATATTTCAGAGTATAATACAGGAGCACCAGGCCACAATAGATGTTAAGAAACCAAGAGATGTAATTGATATGCTATTAATAGATCAACAAAAGGAATCTTGTGAGTAGGTTTTGTTAAATTTGAAATTAAATTAATCTACATAATTCTAGAGGCCAGTCGTGCGACTGTAAATGTGTCGGGTTGTGGGTTCGATTCCAATTCCCAACTTATTATTACTACTTAGTATTTAATATTTTCATTTCTTCGCTCTGGTATCGCTGTTGCCGTTGAGTTCCGCTACTCCTCCAGAAGACGGCGGAAAATGGGTAACAGAAGTGTCTTAATGGGAACGAAGTGTCTTAACACTAAGTTCCCAGGTTCCCTCTGCTGAAACTGCGCGGGACGACGTAATAAAGAACGTAATTTTTCTAGTTTCATATGAAGAGCTACAAGTAATATGTCTAGATCTACTGGAAGCGGGCATAGAAACAGTAAGCAATACAGCAGTATTTATGCTACTTTACGTCGTAAGAGATGAAGAGATACAGAAAAAATTGCAGAAGGAAATTGATATGGAAATCGGATCTTTACGTGAACCTACTCTTAGTGATCGCTCCAGGTACAATAAACTGGTATAACTCGGCTTTAGAACCTAGACCACCACCAGACTACTCCGGTGTGTGCACGGCCCACCCGGCTCTTCCTTACCATGGAAATACCCCGGAAAGATTTGGATATGCCCATCATGGACTGAAATTATTGTTTATGTAGATAGTATAGTATAAAACTGGAAAGACTGGATATGTTTAAAATTTTTCGAATGGAGGCATGAATGTTGTTCAATTTGTAAAGGTCAAGAAAACATTATTTGCAGTTGTTATTTAAAAATACAATTAGAGACACGATTTGTGCATTTTTAAATTATACTATATGAAAACCGTTTAAGCTATAGACGTAATAAAATTCTAGTTGATTTCCTAAACTCTATTTTTATTTTCTACAATAAATTTAAGGTTAGGTGCGAAGTTAGACCAGGATACTCTCAACCTATTAATCTATCTGTATTTAGGCTCATAGGCTTTGTATATATTAATTATCTAAAATTCATAGAATATATCTTACTTTTTTAAATTGATGTTGCTTGGACAGAATGGTATACACCGAAGCTGTACTACTAGAAACGTTGCGACTGTCGAGTGTGGCTGCGGTAGGCATACCTCACATGGCACTTGAAGATGCAAAACTTGGAAAATATATTATACCTAAGGTAATACCTGACCTAACTGCTAAGAACAATAATTTGCACAATAGTCTAATTAATTTAAAAAATATTTCTAGTCATATTTTGTCTAAATATTTTTATATTAAAAGATTTAAATTATACTAATTTGTAGTTTGGGATCTGGCGTCATTTAAGTAAAAATAAATAAGGTTATATATATATACCTTTTAAATTGGATTGATGTGAAACAATTTATGATCCCATAATTCATTCCAGGAACAATATAATTTAAAAAAGTATGCATATAGATAAATATAAAAATATACATTTTGGTATATATTTCACAGGGAACGTTCGTTTTGTTGGCTATCCATGACTTACACAACGGAGAACATTGGAAACAATCTTCAAGATTTAGACCGGAGAGATTTCTTACTAAAGAAGGAAATCTAATACAAGATGAATGGCTCATGCCCTTTGGATGCGGTAAAGTCTGTTTTTTTTATAGATATGCACTATAGTTGAACAGTGTGGTGATGGTATATTATATCAATACAGTTTATTTTTGCTTTTGGCTCATAATATGTGGAAAGGAGGCTTCTAAGTTCTACTTCTACTTTAGGAATATATATACCTCGTTAAAAACCAACTAAGGGTATGAAAATTACTTACCTTTATAAAACTTCAAATTTCCACACTTTATATATTAATTTTAGAATTTTGTATTACATATTCATTATAAAATACAACATAATATAAAGAATTATATAGAAAATTAAAGATACGATATAAAAATTAGGTATAAAAATCAATGCCATCCACGTTTTGTTACAATTTTTAGGAATCATTTATTGCTTTTTTGTTTTTTTGCTGTGTATCAAGCACATAGCAGGGTAGGCAGAGGGAACCTAGGAACCTAGTGTTAAGATACTCCGTTATCATTAATATACTTCCGTTCCCCACTTTCCGCAGTATTCTCGAGGCATTGTGTACTTCTACTACCACTAGCGGAAATTAACGCCGCGCTTTGCTTTGTTACCAGAGCGAGGAAATGAAAATATTAAATATTTCATGCCCTCGGGTGGGAATCGAACCCCCAACCTGTCGCTTTCACAGTCGCATGCTTATGCCTCTGCGCCACGACTTGCCTTAACTAATTGTTGATATCGTTAATAATTAAATCAAATACTCCACTAGTTGTGTTCATCATTCAATTAAAATGATCCGGTTTTAGCGCTAAACATTTTAAGCATAATACATTATTTATTATTTTTCCCCGCGTTAAATTGCACTCATACAAATGTAAATTACATGTTAATTAATAATTTAACCTTGATTTGACAACAAAAACTAACTAGGTAAGTACATGGCCACATTTTATATCATTTTAATGTAAAAAAATGGACATAATATATAAATCTGTATTTCTGTATGTGTATAATTGGTAACACAATACATATAAGCATTTTTCATTGTAAATGACTCGAAATTTGTTTTAATTTTAATTTACTTTATTCAAATGTAAAATAAAATAAAAATCCTTACGAAAAAGGTGTAAAAATCAATCGTGGTGATGTTAATCAAGGGTATTTGCATTATTAAAAGCATTGATTCGAAAACCCTTTCACATGTAAAATTGTAAATATATATTTACTATATAAATTTGAAATTTAATGCTATTTTACTTATTGTAAGTTGATGTAATGTCAAGTGTGACTAACGCGATGTTTGTGGGTTCGATCCCCATTTGAGGAAGTGAAATATTTATTTACATTTATATTTCCATTTCTTCGCTCTTGTGTCGCAAAGCAAAGCGCGGCGTTGAGCTCTGCCACTCAACACGCAACGCCTCTAGAATTCGGCAGAAAGTGGGAAACGGAGTGTCTTAACACTAGCTTCCCTCTGCCTACCCTGCTGTGTACGGGATACAGCGTGAAACTGATTTAATTTGATTTTATATAAAAAAATTTTTTTCTCATATAACAGGAAAACGAAGATGCATTGGCGAAGGACTGGCTCGGTCGGAGCTTTTCATGTTTCTAACACATATCTTACAGAAGTTTAACCTGAAGCTGCCCAGGGGCGATCCAATGCCATCTATCGATCCGATCGACGGAATAACTCTTTCTGCACAAGATTTTAGAATTATATTTGAACCCAGAACCAAGATCTAGAATATAATGAAAGTGAAACTACTAGCTAATTATATTGAAATTTGTTTGATAATTTTTTTTTTACAATATTTGTTGGTTTTTTTTTCTGTTGTAATTACCTAAATAATATATTCCTCATTTATATAAAAATAATTGCGAGCAACACTTGATTATTTTTTACTTTTAAATAAAACCCCTTCTTAGTGTGAAAATGTTTTTGTAGAAACAAGTTTTATTAATATATAAATATATAATGATAACGAAACTCAAAAAACAAAGTAAAGGTTATCGTGTAAAATACGCACATTCAGTTGTTATTTAATCACTACATACTTCAATGTCTTTCTCGATAGGGAATGATATTTATTGTGAATAATGGGAATAATAATAATAAATATCGCTATTTTGAGGCTATCTTGACGTTGCGGGACTGTAAACTCTATGGTCGAGGATTTGATTCCCATTTCGCAGAGCGGTTTGGTAAGGCACAGCGCGGCAATAAGTTCCGCCATTCAACACAGAATGCTCGGAATCGTTTTGCAACTAGATCTACTGTGCCTAATAAAAAAATATATTTGATATTTTCTAATTCAAAAATCAAAATCGCATAAATATTTGACCGTAGAAGCAGAATTTGAAACCTTTTTGACTACCATATCATCAAAATTTCCTTACTAATTAAACTAAAAAAATTGTACCTGTCAGCCATTTAAATTTCCGATGTAGCGTGTTTGCTTTTTTTATTTTTAGAAAGATATTATGTTATCAGCAAAAATATAAGCTACTAAAAGTTTTACTTTAAAAAAAATATCACAATTACCCGTATACTTACTACTTAGATCTTTTTTATTTATATGAGATAAAAATAAAAAGGGAAAGTCCGTGAATACGCAAGAGAAATTAATCATATATCATTTAATTGAATTATTATTCCAAAATTATAAAATAATATTGAAGCTATAATTTAAAAAAAAAATCGATTATTTATTTTATTTGTATAGATAAAATAACACTCAGAACTGCCTCGCAGTAGGTACAACTGAAGTAACCTTAGCCCTGATAGTGAAGATAATCAGTAAAACTCGCCCTTCACTAAAAATCGATCAGCCACACGCATGCGTCAGAAATTCTTAGGTAACGTACACCTTTACTGTCAAGTGAAGCCGGTTGAGGACTGTTTAGATACTCTTGAACAAATATAAATGCATAGCTCTAATAATAATTTTAACTTTTGCCACTATATTTAACGTTAAATCTAAATAGATATATTTATTTTAGGTACTGAAAATCTACTTTAATAACTTGGTGATTTTAAAGAACTGCTGCATAGCTAAATATCTATTGTGTTAAATTATACATGTCAATATATCTAATAATGATTAATATAAAATTTATATGAATTATTTATCTTAATATTATTAGACTAACATGCGATTAATAAAATAAATATTGTGATAATACTTGACATAAATTGCTTATTAAGTGAAATATAGTGAAGTTTAATTACAAATATGGATAGAAAAAATATAAAGTGAATCATTGAAAAGTATGAATGAAACTCTAGGACGCGGGTACGCCCGCATTGAAGCTATACGAGCGGCGAGAGGCGAAGCCCTAACCATGCCAGAACCCGGTGCTCCACCTCCGGATAGATACAACTCCGTCTATTTGACGCTTTTCGTCGCTGGAGCCGCCTTTCTACTACCATTCAATAGGTAAGGATGTTTGTTTGTAAGTTAATAGATATAAGTATATAGAGTGTTTTTGTCAGCACCACTTTAAATGAAACCACAGTTTTAACTACTCTATTAAAGCCTAATACAATTTATTTCTTTTTGTTCCCAAAAATGACAGTTTTTTCAAACAAAGTAAATAGGAAATAAAATTATCGTTGTAAAATTAAACGCCATTTGTTAAGGACGACGCACGCACACATAAACCTATAAAAGGGACAACGCCGCACACGTCTCATTCGGAAATCGAGTCGCAGGTATTGGCGATAAAGTTCAAAATTGCTTAATCTTTAGTAGTATTTTTGAAGTAGTAAGTGTTTACGTTATTAGTATCTATGCGTAACTGCGTCACACGAAATACAGAATGGGTAAACATCGTGAAATGAAATAAATCCTACATTTAAACTGTTGAGGTATTCAGATGAATTTCTTTAGGTATGGGTTTGAAATATTTTACCCTATATGCTGTTCTCATAAAAGGAGTGCTAACGCTTCCACTCTGTATATAGATATTATGTCTATAGCTGTTTGTATCCAATGACAAATTAAGTGCTTAATAAACAGACATGACCAGAACAATATTTAAGAGTGTATCTAATAAATGTCGTTCTATTATTGGTTTTGACGTCATTCGATATATTGTTATTGGTTTACAATACTAAGTTGACGTTTCTTAATTGCAATTTATGTTTTATTTTATTGAAGTACACTAGGACAGACTAGGTTCCCTCTGCCTACCCTGCTGTGTGGGAGATACAGCGTGAAATTGATTTAATTTATTTTAAATTTTTTAACATAATGTTAAACAGTTAGGTAATCGAGAAATATTAAAAGTAATAATAATAGTATTTATTTTAATACACTCTTAATCTTATTATTAAATTGTACCCGTGACCTATTAATGCTGTTTATTATCATATTCACATGGAATATGATGACTGTCTGCAGAAAATATTTCCATTTGTTCCATCACATAGAAAAGTGTATTGTATTATGAGAAATGTAAAAAAATATTTCAACTACCGTGGCGCAATAATTACACTTTTACAGGAAAATTTTAAAAATTAAACATAAACATTTTTCCTGTCTTAGGTATGCTTAGTAATTAGAAACTATTTAGGTATATCGTACAACGATTTTAAATGTCGTACCGCAATATTCGTATTTAAATAGAGTAGAATATTTTTTTATTATTTTATACAATAAAAAATCTAACTAGTCTTTTTATTTTTCTAATATTTATTTTGCTTCACGTTTTGTATCGCATATAGCTGGGTATACATTACAGGAAGAACCTAGTGCTAAGCCACTCCGCTCTATGCTTTCCGTCTAAATTCTCAGGAGTGCCGGAACTGAATTTTAGCCTACAAAATTAGAAAATTAAAAATAATTTATTGCCCCGATACAGTAGTAACAGGGTAGGTAGAGGAAACCTAATGTTGAAACACGCCGTTCCCCACTTTCAGCTGAATTCTGGAAGCTGATGCCGTGTTGAGTGGCGGAACTCAACACCGCGCTTTGCCTCGATACCAGAGCGAAAAAAATTAAAACATTAAATATATCCTCGAGTGGGAATCGAACCCATAACCTGTCGCGTTTACAGTCACACTTTATGCCCTTACTACACGACTGGCATCAAATATAACGCGATCGTTTTTAATTTGCAGTTTTATAATGGCCGTGGACTATTTCCAACATCACTATCCAAAATCTACCATCATGTTCGACATGTCGACTGTGTACATCGTGTCGGCCTGCATCGCCGTCATCACCAACAATCTACTGCTTGATCTCTTTACTTATAATACTAGAATCACTTTCGGTTTGTATTTTTTTTAAATACTTATCGTTTATTATTTGAATAATATTTTTAATTATTGTAATATATTTACAAATAATTTGAAATTTAAATACAATTTTGAATAATTTCAATTATTTATAAATGATACTTTTTAGAAAACATATGAATATTTTAACGTAGCGGGATTAGAACCGGCGCTGTATTTTTTACTTGTGGATGAAGAAATTTTAAAATTGTAAAAAATATTTCTGAATTAAGAATTTAGGATTTTTTATAAGAATTTTCTAACACGTCCAATTTATGTTATTTATTCCAGGAATATTACTTTCTCTTGCAACAATGCTCTTTGTAGCGGTATGTAATATAGGCTGGGATGGATTCTCCTTAAGTGTGTCATATACGATTAACTTAGTTGCTATAGGAGTGGTAGCTTTCGGGTGTACTGTGCAACAGGCTTCGTATTACGGCTTTACTGGATGCCTTCCACCTCGATACACTCAAGCTGTAATGGCTGGTGAAAGTAAGTAACAAAGTTTCACCATATTCTACAGAAATAAACTCAGAAGTTTAAATATCCAAACATTTTTATTATTTACTAAAATATACTTACCTGTAAGTTGTTAATATATTAAATAATTGTATTTAAGTACATTTATGTATTTTCACTTCATATATTTTTTATATTGTACGGGAGTATATAAAAAGATCTAAAGTGAACCTTTGCTGTTTAAATTTTAACAGGCGCTGCTGGGTTCTGGGTTTCCATAGATCGAATAGTCACAAAATATGGCTTCAGTCAACCCAAACGCAGTACATTTATGTTCTTCGTGTTTTCTATACTTATATTGTTGGGGCACTCCATGTTGCACCATGTCATGATGAAACATCCCCTCGTGCAGTACTACTTACGACTGACCAACGAGTCACGTCACCGGAGACGCATTCAACTCCACCTGAATCCTACTGAAGATGCCACTTTGGTAAATATAATTATGTTAATAATTTATTATTTTTTTCCTATTGAATTTCAATGATTGATAGCTTTTTTGTTTATGTGTAATTGCTAACAAATACTTAACTGTAGGTTTTTTATTTTTTCAAGTAAACATTATATACGGGTACAGATATAATAAGAATATATTGAACTTAACTAAGAACAAATAGAATTGAACTATTAAATATTTTTTTTAGATGGAAAGTGAGGCCGGTGAACCTAGTTACGGAGTGTTAAAGCTTCAAAGCCCAGCGCCGTCTACGGGAGCTGGTGAGAATTCATATAAATTGTTTTCGTTATCCTATTTATTATTAATCTCAAGAATTGATTTTTTTCTTTCCTTTGGAAATTCACATATATATATGGAAGGCTTTATTTTTTTAATTTTTCATTGTTTTAAGGAGAAGCAGAAAACACATTCAGTTTTGCAAATCCTGTGTACTCCCCCACTGCGCCAGCACCTGTGCCACTCGTGTCACCGCCGAGTGCGTCAGAACAATCTACTTCCCCGTTAACAACGCTAAGGACCCCAAGACCTTCTTATAAAGTGGAGGATGTCGTTTTTGAATCACCAGAAAGACCAACATCGTGGAGGAATTTCAAACGTAATATGTTTTAAATTTTTAAATATATAACATTTATGTATCACGAATTGCTATTACTTAATTGAATTTCATAGTAAGTTTATTTTTATTTTATAACACCTTTTAATATAATGAAACATTTATGTAACAAGAAACTTTAAAGTTTATAAAGTAACAGGAGGTAAAATCATGAAATGTATTATTTTCAATTTAATATTTTTACCAATAATTTTTTTAATACATCTAAAATTATTAAACCTATATACATTACATATTTAATTCTTAATAATGTCTATGTTAGCGTCTGAGACTAACCTCTAAGTTATTATGGAATCAGCTTGTGAAGGGTGCCTTAGAGCAACTAAAGCAAATAGTTACATATGGCGATTAAATTCCTATAACTATTTGAATTTAATCCCAATTAATATATAACTCCTATAGCTAATAACTTAGCTGTTCTTTTTTCCTGTACAGGTGGTGTTTTGGCACGTTGGGCAGTGGCTCGCGCGATTTACCCCTACATGGTGTCTATAGGATTGGTATATTTTACCACTCTCAGCTTGTATCCTGGTATTGCCTCAGAAGTGCCATCATGTAGATTAGGATCATGGATGCCTATCATACTGATGTCAGCTTTTAACCTCTTCGATTTCATCGGAAAAGTAAGTTATTATTTTGATCCTGACTTTACTCGTATATATGATATAATTGTAGTCCTAATAAATAGATACGATTCCCACTAATGTTTTAATTTCCTTATTCTGGTAACAAGACAAATAGCGGCGTTAAGCGGCGTGACATCTCATTGATTTTCGATTCGATCTGAGCAATGGGTCAAAACCCACAATCATGAAATTAGTACTGGACGCTCGAGTGAACAAGCGAGTCCAACTCACGCTTTACCTCTTTTTTCCATTGAATAGATAGCTGCAGCTTGGCCGTATGAATGGAGTCGCAGTCAACTATTGATGGCCAGTGGACTCCGCTTGCTCCTAGTCCCGCTGCTGCTTTTGTGCGCAGCACCGAGATATTCACCACATATAGTTGGCGATGTAAGTTTATACTGGTTTCTTATAACATTATTTTTTATTACCTATGAGATCATTTGTAACAACTGCGAGGGACATAGGTATAAAGATAGTTTTCTATTTTTTCTTAATGAAAAAAGAAAATATGCCATAGCGATTCATTTATATTAATCAATACAGCATTAAATAATTTAAATTCCAGGTGTATCCGATAATGTTTTCCGTGGTTCTGGGCTTTACAAATGGACTATTTGGTTCTGTACCGATGATTATGGCCCCATCCCGAGTAGGAAGGGAACATCGTGAAATAGCTGGTAATTTATAAAAGTTAATCCTATGTTACTAAAAATATGTTTAAAAAAAATCTAAGAACCTTTTTGTCTATGAAATCCTATATTTAATAAAATAATAAACATTCTCATGGTAAATCCTTAATATCAATAAAAAAATATTTAATACATACTAAAAAAATCTAATAGAAAAGGAGACGGAGTGCCTTAGCACTAGGTTCTCTTTACAAAGAAAATGTGTCTGACCTAAATCTTAACCGTCAAAGAATTTATTGCTTGTAGAATTGTAGCTTGCCTCGATGTATATGTAATTTGGTATTACTTAAATAAACTTAAGATTTTTTTANCATGAAATTAGTACTGGACGCTCGAGTGAACAAGCGAGTCCAACTCACGCTTTACCTCTTTTTTCCATTGAATAGATAGCTGCAGCATGGCCGTATGAATGGAGTCGCAGTCAGCTATTGATGGCCAGTGGACTCCGCTTGCTCCTAGTCCCGCTGCTGCTTTTGTGCGCAGCACCGAGATATTCACCACATATAGTTGGCGATGTAAGTTTATACTGGTTTCTTATAACTTTATTTTTTTATTACCTATTAGATTACAACCACCAGGAACATAGGTATAAAGATAATTTTCTATTTTTTTTTCTTTAAAATACCATACTTATATATACCATATTTATATTAATGAATACAACAAAAAAATAATTTAAATTACAGGTGTATCCGATAATGTTTTCCGTGGTTTTGGGCTTTACAAATGGACTATTTGGTTCTGTACCGATGATTATGGCCCCATCCCGAGTAGGAAGGGAACATCGTGAAATAGCTGGTAATGTATAAAAGTTAAACCTATGTTACTAAAAATATGTTTAAAAAAAAATCTAAGAACCTTTTTGTCTATGAAATCCTATATTTAATAGAATAATAAAGAGAAGAATTCATGGTAAATCCTTAATATCAATAAAAAACGATTAATACATACTAAAAATCTAGTATAAGAGGAGACGGAGTGCCTTAGCACTAGGTTCTCTGTACACGGAAAACGTGTCTGACCTAAATCTTAACCGTCAAAGAATTTATTGCTTGTAGAATTGTAGCTTGCCTCGAAGTCTATATAATTTGGTATTACTATACTATTTATTCTATATTAAACCATCAAAATCTTGCACATAATTAATTATGTTCTAGAAAACATAACATAATTGGGTATTCTAAATTTCAGGAAATATGATGACGTTGTCCTACAACGGAGGCTTGCTCTCAGGGTCTCTTGTATCCTATCTCTTGCTAGGCATGCTCGGCCCCCCTGCTGAAACTTGCCGGATCTACCCCACGCCAGTGCTACCAACGATACCCCCAATACCACCAAACGCAGGCAATGCTACCTTCATTTCTACAGCTGTACATTAAAAAAATATCGCTTTCACTAACATCATACCATTAATTTATTAGTAATACTTCTAAAATTATATCTGAAATATTAATGGCATTTTACTCTTATTAATAAAAGATAACTAATGTTTATTTTTAAAGACATCTTCAGTATACTTACTTTTAATATAAATAAAGAAATCTTTATTTACTCTTTTTATTTAATCGTAATAATTAATCACAAAAAATATATATAGCAGCGCACAAATATAATTTTTTTTTTAATAAAATTTCCCAATTCTTGACATCCTATTTTTGCAGTTACAGTTACGATATGAAATTTATACATTTCTTATGTTTTAATTAATTGTTTTAGTAACAATAAATATATAATATTTTTTATAATCTATTGTTGTGTATTTATATTATTATTATTATTTATATGTAACTTATGCAAGACGTTGTAAATATCGTTAAAAGTAGAGGCAAATATGACTGACACTGAAGTTTAAACTAGAATATCTATTAGAAAATCTGTTTTCGGTTAAAGTACATTATATTAATAATATAAAAATAATTATAATATAATAAAAATAATTTAAATATTTTAAAATACACTTATGTGCTTAATAATAGTAAATAACTATGTATATAAATACAACTTTATTAAAAAAACAAAAAAATAATGTAAACAAGTTTCGAATCCTTTATGAATCTATTTAAGTGTTAAAAGTAGTAGGTAGAGCCCACTATTTTTTAGTATTTAAAAGATTTTCTGTTATTTTTTTACTTCTAAAACCTACCTTCTTCTAGGTACTAGTTAGGGAAAAAATAGAATAACTTTTTAATTAAAGAGCAAATTAATGAATTTTAATGGA
Source organism: Heliconius cydno galanthus (assembly GCA_036379175.1). NCBI lineage: Eukaryota > Metazoa > Arthropoda > Insecta > Lepidoptera > Nymphalidae > Heliconius > Heliconius cydno. The sequence goes on from JAKRZM010000576.1 coordinate 46,059, forward strand.
TTATAAAATTTTAATTGTATATAATGTAAATATTGATGTAAATATATACGTAACTAAACATATCTTTTTAATTTACAAGTTCCTATTTTTATAATTTTCTTAAAAATATCCAATTTTGTTCATTTACATATTATTATTTGTATTCAAATGTATGGTAAGAATAATATTTTATTATAAAGCCTTTTATTTAAATACCTTTAATATTTAGAAACGTACACCTACTTGTTCAATAGTTCTTATAATAGATATGTTGTAACCAAAGCTTAAAGTCATACTAGTGTGATCATTTCTACCTTAATGTTATATTATAGATAGTAGTTTATATTCAAGCAAAAAATTAAACAATGATATTATAAAAAGTCTTTTTATACCTCCCCTCCAGTAGCTTTATCCTATAATTTCTTAGTCCCTCGAGGAAATGAAACATTTAATCTTTCCATTCCCTCGCTCTGGTAATCCTTATTAAGTACCTATTAAGCTAACATATTAAATACCTAACCTGTTTTTCTGCATCTCGTCGTTTAAATAAATAAAATAATCTTTAAAAAAAATCTGTTCAACATATTTTTTCTTCTTCTTTGTCATTTCACTCTTGGCAGCGCGGTCGTGGTCGTCCTTTTTAAAGGTTGGTGGTGCGCCACACAGTCCGACGCCATTCTACGCGGTTGACTGTCTGCCTGGTGCATTCGTAGAGAGGGTCATTGAGGGCAGCCTTCACTTGGTCTGTCCATCGCATGGCGAATCTACCGCGCGGCCTGCTACCCTCAACTTTTCCCTGAATCACATGGCATTGCATGGAAATGTTTTCTTGTCGAAAAATATGTCCGAAGAAAGTGAGAATGCGTGCTTTAACAATGGAAGACAACCGTTGTTTTACGTCGAGTACACTGAGTACGGACTCGTTCGTTCTAAATTCCGTCCAAGACACTCCAAGCATTTTCCTCCAGCTCCAGAAGCGTCCATGTCTCGCAAGCGTAAATAAATATGGGAAACACTAGAGTCCTGACTAATCGAATTTTAGTAGTTTTCGTGATGTTGCTGCTTCTCTTCTCTCTTTCTTCTTCTCTCTTCATAATATCGTAGATAATATATTTTTTGTTATTATCTTAAAATATAATAGGTTAATTATATTAACGAATTGCACTCAAAACATACCAATTAGCAACATTAAAATTGTTATCAAACGATTACATAAAAACATTGCGATTTTTTAGCCAATAAATAAAAGATAAACAGGCTTTTTGACCTACCCTTTTGGACTTTAAAGAAATTTATTTGAATTTTATCATAAATGCACTAATTTGAATATCATTGTTCATAATATAAGTGTTATCAACAATGATATTCAAATTAGTTATTACACATAATAGGAACCTAAAGGAACATTAACTGAATTGTTAATAGGTAACATTGGTAATATGATTTTATTTATGATTCGCCAGTCAATACGCAATGCCTCCAAAATTCTGTGGAAAATGGAGAACGGAGTGTCTTAACACTAGGTTGACTATGCCTACCTTACTGTGTGTAGGATACAGCGGGAAGGTAAAGAAAATAATTACCTTAGATTAGAATTAGGGACCTGTGTGTGTGACCTGAGATTTATTCCTAATGATTTTTTTTTTATTTTGGTAATGATTTTTTAATTATAATTAAGGTAATGATAATAATGATATACCCTTTAGACATATGTAGGTAGAGGGAACCTAGTGTTAAAAGTTGAAACGCCTCCGTTCATATCTTTCCGCCGTATTTCGAGTCATTGCGTAGATACTGATAGGCGGAGCTCAAACCTGCTATCATCGCTTTGCCATGTTACCAGAGCTAAGTAATGAAAGTATTATATAATTAATTACTCGAGTGGGAATTGAATTCCTAAACGTAAAGCTTATCGTCACACGTTTATGCCACTACAGCACGAGGGATTCAATAATTATTTAAGTGATTAAATCATTCCTAAAAACTTAAAATTTAAAGAACTTGGTAAGTGTCTGTCATACGAGTATACCTAAAATTCAAATCCGGGTAGACAGAAGTAACCTAGTATTAAGACACTCCGAAACCCACTTTCTCCCGAATTTTTAGAGTCATTGCATGTTGTGTGGCGGAACTCAACGCCGGACTTCTGTCTTTGTGCCAGAACGAAGAAATGAAAATATTAATAAACAATAATACATTTCCCCGAGTGAGAATCGAAACTACAACCGTCACGTTACAGTCACACCCTTGTACCCCTGCGCCACGACGATTATAAATATATATTTTCGAGTTAAGTGTTAAGTGGCGGAACTAAACGCCAATTTTTGCCTTGCAGTCAGAGCAAAGAAATGAAAATATTAATAAATAATAATTAGTTCTATCGAGTGGGGATTGAACACACAACCGTCGTGTTAAAGTTCCACTTCTGTGCACATATATANGACACTCCGAAACCCACTTTCTCCCGAATTTTTAGAGTCATTGCATGTTGTGTGGCGGAACTCAACGCCGGACCTCTTTGTGCCAGAACGAAGAAATGAAAAACGAAACGAAACTACAACCGTCACGTTACAGTCACACCCTTGTACCTACCCCTGCGCCACGACGATTATAAATCTATATTTTCGAGTTAAGTGTTAAGTGGCGGAACTAAACGCCAATTTTTGCCTTGCAGTCAGAGCAAAGAAATGAAAATATTAATAAATAATAATTAGTTCTATCGAGTGGGGATTGAACACACAACCGTCGTGTTAAAGTTCCACTTCTGTGCACGGCCTCAACACAATGTTATAAAATTATAAATACACTCGTTCAATTACAACCAGGCTATGTATAGAAGACAAACAGATAGTGCTCCATTAATTTAATCACATCAACAAGACTGCTATAATAAATGGTCATTCATAAGAAACTTTCATCATTGTTTACGCAAACAATGTCCTATTGTCAATAATCAATATTATAACATTTAATATATATATATGTAAATATAGCAGCATCTACGATATAATAACGATTATAAAAATAGACCGTCGGGCAGCTGGTGGCGAGCTGTTGGGGAGCGGCGACCCCACAGATCTGAGTCCTCCGGAGGAGAATTTAAAAAATATTTTTTTTTTATTGGAACTTAAAAGTAAAATATAAAATCTATCCCACGCCTCTGACTCGCTTTTATTGGCCGGCAGAGTAGAGTGCAAGAAATATATGCTGGAAAGGGTGGAAGTGCTCAATCTGCCTAGTTCCGGGGTAACCTGCCCACGAGCCCCTGGTGATGGTGAAACTGGTATACCTGTTGACAGTCATCGTCGACCACGTCGGGATGAACAAAAGCGAAAAATATATTTTTAAAATATCCACTTTGGCATCGACTCCAAAAATTAAGGATTTTAAACAGTAAATAGATATGAGAATGAGTATCAATAAACAATAATATAAGTTATAAATAAATAAATGAGCTTCACGCTGTATCCCGCACCGCACACAGCAGGGTAGGCAGAGGAAACCCAGTGTTAAGACACACCTTTCCCACTTTCCGCCGAATTTTGGATGTATAGCGTGTTGAGTGGCGGAACTCAACGCCTCCACACCATAGTGAAAAAATGAAAATATAATAAATACATTTAAATAAATACTTCATTACTTCGAGTGGGAATCGAACCTAGAACCAGTCGCGTTAATAGTCCACACTGTGTGCCCCTGCGCCACGACTTGCCTCTCTATAATATCTATTTATTATTTCTCAATTTTGGTTACTTTAAGTTTAAAATAATTAAAGGATTATTTTCTACAATTTAGTTATTGTATAAGTGCATATCCTCGTTAGAATCATTTAATATAATATATATTAAGACGCAAATGGCAAGCCATTCAGCGGACGAGTGTTGACCTCAGCTCACACGTGTTCCATTGAAAGACAAGTGGGTGAAATAGATTCTGATTAAAACATACTGCAATACCTACTCTAGTAATAACTATATATATATAGATATAGATATCTATAATATATCTATAGATATCTATATATTATAATTTATTATATATAATAGAATAGACTTTTTTGCAAAAATCATTAAATATATGCTTTCTATATATGATTTTTATGTGAGCTTTCATATATATCAAGTATAGCCATGAGTATATCTAGAGATATTTTGTGGGGGGACCTGGGGTTTAGCATTGGACAGATATGCTCGTGTAAACGTTATTTTTTTATGTCAGGGCAAAGTTATTGTTATTGTTAGTAACATTTCTAGGGGTTTTCTGGGGTGGGTCAGGACAATCCGGGCCCCCCTAGCCGCCGTCCCCCTATTTCTATGCCCATAACAATTTTGATTTTAACCAATGTTTTTTCAATTTTATTTAAGACATCCAAAAATTTCATAATTTATATTACCTTATTTTTTAATGATTAGGTTTTTTTAATGTTTATATATACCTATATATAAACAACTTTATTACTTGAATAAAGTTTGTTTAGATAATAATAATTATTATTAATTAATAATAATTATATAATTATTATTATTAATAATAATTATTACTTCTGGTTAATTCTACACATAATAATTTTAATTATCAGTAAAGAAAATAATAAATATCTAAAAGCAGAATGTAGTATTTAATATTATTTCGTACACTTCGCAGATGACCTCATAGATATAAGCAACACTTTCGATTCACGTGCTACTATGGAGGAAAGTTTGTACAGCTACTGAAATATGTATATCTAACTAAAGTGTATATTACCTATTTAAGTAAACATTTTAACTATATTATTTATTTAGGCTCACATAAGTATTTTTAGGGTTCCGTACCTCAAAAAGTACCCTTATCACTTCAATCACTTTGTTGGTCCTTGTTAGATCTTATAATACAAATAAAGAAAAAAAACCTAAAATTGGGAGTTTATATTTATATCTCAGAATTATAAATATGGTTTTTCGACTGGTTTTTTTTATAGTTCTATGAATATTTATTATGAACTTAGTGAAGGTAATCAATCGCATAATGTCCCTTATGAAGGCAGAGAAAATTATCTGCTCATAATTAGTTACAAACTTTACGATCAGTCGACATCCGGTTAGTTTTACCGACTAAGAAGGTTAATGCAATGTATATATTAAATGACATCAATCTTCGAATGAAAACTGCATCTCATGATCGATCTCAGATTTGAGAGCGAATTACAAATGCGGGCCTTACAGTCCATTTATTATATTACAGATCTATAATATCAAATAGCTATTGTGTAATTTGTATATCGTGTACTAATAAATTATCGTCACAACTTAATATACAGTGTGGAATTGTCAGCACCACTTTAAATGAAACCACAGTTTTAACTACTCTATAAAAGCCTTATATAATTCAGAAAAAAAATAATTCCCATAAATGAAAAAGTTATTTTTTCAAACAAAATAAATAATAAAATTATCGTTTTAAAATAAAACGCTATTTGTAAAGTATAACATAGGCACACATACACTTACCTGTCGAAGCGGCAACGTCGTACACTTATGTGTACGTCACACGAAATACAGATATGGATAAAAATCGTGAAATGAAAAGAAAATATTACGTCCAAACTGTTAAGGTACGTTGATCAATTTCTTTAGCTCTTAGTTTGAAATATTTTACCTTATATGCAGTTTCAGTAAAAGGAGCGCTGCCTCTTCCACCTAAAAACTTTGTCTACTTTTATTAGTTGTACTTCCCGTTGACATATAAGCCTAAATCCAGAGCCGCCTTAGAATAAATCCTGAAATTATTACGGAACCCTCGATGGGCGAGTCTGACTCGCACTTAAACGGTTTATTCTTTATAATATTGGTAGATCCTTTTCTCTGTCTTGCCAAACAAGTTTTTCTAATTAGATATATCCAATAACTTATTTATATTTATTAATTTTTTTTCATATGTTTTTACATATTAATTAATTTGCTTGTATCTAATACTAAGCACTATGAAGATAATAAAAACTTATTTAACTCGATAAGTAAAAATAAAAATAGGTAACTTAATAGAGTTACTTATTTTTATTGAGGCCGTCGTAGCGCACAAGGGTGTAACTGTAACGCGACGGTTCTTGGTTCGACCCCACTCAAGGAAACAAAATATTTACTAAAATTTATATTTTCATTTCTTCGGTCTGGTATCGAGGCAAAAGCGCAGCGTTTAGTTCCGCCACTCAACACGCAATGCCTCCAGAAATTCTGCGGAAAGTGGGAAACGGAGTGTCTTAGAACCACGTACGTATGGGATACAGCATGAAGCTTAATAGAGTTGACTTGAAAATTTACTTAAAATTAACAAGGTTTTACTTCGTTGCTAGAACTAGTTAATTGAAACACTATATAGTAAATAATTATTTTATTTTCTTAAACATTACGTTGTTCAAAAAGAACCTTGAAATTTTCTCCAGTACAACACTTAAAGCAATATTTCAGCTTACTTACATCACATGTGAAAAAAATTGCATTATAGTGAAATAATATAATAAATACAACTACAACTACGTCATCAGTATTATATACAGTATGTAATAGCTATGACTAGCTACGAACGGACTTATTCACTCAAAACGACGCTATAAGCTTCCAAACTCAACTTCGAGTCGATTCCAAAGTATTGATCTCATGCAATCGACTCTACCTCTTGCGCCGTCGTGTGCGTGGTCTGTGTGAGGATTGTGAACTCCATTCTAAGCTGAGATCACTTGACGAAGGCGGCGTCTCTGGGAATTGAGCATCCGACGTCCAACGACATGAGGCACAGACCGGTTTAGGACTTTCCGTCAACTTTTCGGCCCCACTTCCACCTCCGTAAGATTCCAAAATATGCTTATACGCGCATTCCAAAGGCTCAGGGCTGCGTCCCCTTGCTGCACACAGCCGCATACGGACGCACGCGTTGCAATACCCGCAAATGTCACCACGGAGAGCACTCTTCACCATTTCGACTGGTGTAGTTTGACGCACTGGATAGACTAGTGTGTGTCATCCACCTACAGTATATTTATGCTCGTCGCGACGCCGACGACAGGCGTAGCGCACGCGCCCGCCGATAACCCCTGTTCGGCGCCAGTGTTAGCGACCGCTTAGCTACGGCCTTAGAAAAAAATTGTCTGTATCGCTCTGGCACCTACTTACCTAATATATTTTTTATCTTCAATAAACAACGATGCTTTCTCCGGTCATAAAACTATTTAAGTGCAATAGGTTATGCCTAATAGATATTTTTATTGACAATAATAAACACTTAACGTAACCATAAATTATATTTCTTTGACATTTTTATCTCAAATAATGTTAAGTTAAATATAAGAAGAAAAATAACAAGTTAATTAATAATTGCAATATATTTTAATGTAAGCGAATTGTCTGTGACGCGGATTGTTTGCGAAAGATCTGGCATGGAACTATTATCTATGGAGACCTTTTGATGTGAACAAGTTTAGATTCGTTATGTATTACTATCGAGATGTCAGCTACTGTATTTTATACTCGATAACGTCAATATTGTTCTAGATCCTTACCAGTAAACACCAGCTCGACAACCTCATTAACTATAGGGTGCAGATATATTCAGAATGTTGAGCATACTAGCGTAAATATATACCTACCTAATATTATTATATTCCCACGTGTTCGTATAAATACTAAATAACAAGTACACCTGCGTGGCCAAAAGGAAACAATTAAAATTTACGAGCTCGCTCACCCAGGGCTCCGAACAAAAATTGGAGGTCTCACTGGGATATCTCACCTGAACTAGCGGCTTTAATACAATTTTTTCCCCTTTGTATTTTGTTATTGGCTATTATTTTTTAGGATTTAACCACAAATGTATATCTACTAGCTGTAGATGGTAGCTGCTAAATTTCATGATTATAAGTCAACCGGATATTAACCGAAACCGGAAACTACTCGAACGGAACGGCCGTCAAACAAACTCTAACACAACTTTGGACATAAATGAAAAATATTTTTTTTTTAATTCTTTCATTTTTGATATCAGCATCAATAGCCCTTTGCAATTTGTAAGATCATGAGATGTAATTCTCCTTTGAGGTTTTCGCTTATATGGCTTCATTCTGTCATTGATAAAAAGTAAGTATATGATTTTTTTTTGTTTCATAATTTTTATTTTAGTGCTAACTAATTATAAGTATTTGACTTTTTTATTTCACAAAAAATCCATGTACACATCTAAATAGATAATAAATGTCACAAATTTTCAACCTTTGTGCGAAATGATAAGCGGTCATTTAACTTACACTATGTCACGGTCCTTACTGTTGGTATATCTATCACTTGAAGATGAAGAAAAAATTCCGTTTCCAAATTAGAAGGGCTAAATCAATTAAGCATTTGTATTTATTATTAATCTAATAACAACATAAAATCCGGTTAAGTGCGAGTCGCACACGCCCATTCAGGCTTCCCGCTTCAGTGCAATTTCAGAATTTTAGGTCAACGGGAAGTATATCTTATAAAAATTGACAAACTTAAGTATGCATATGCACTCATTTGGTATGAAATGAACTACACATATGACTTTGTAATGATTTTTCTCTATATTGTATACTTATAAATTATCTCTTTCCGGATTTTTCGTTTATTTCTATTGTAACTTCCCATTTCGTGCCAAATTTCTCGGGAAGTACCCTGTGTCCACGGAAAGTAACCTATAGGTTTTGATAATGTGGCGAATTACACACAAAATTCATCATAATCGCTGTGTAGGTATATGCTCGTATCTTTTATTTAGGTAGACTTATTGAATATATATTTACAAAATTATAATATCTCTCTATATTTTCTAGAGTAACGTAGTTACGCAACTTATGTCATGTGAATTTTTAATTCCAGAAACATATTTTTTATTAATTTTATCTATGGGTATGTAGAAACAAGGCAATAAGTAAACAAGAACTGAATAACATTATATGAAAAAGATAAATGATAAAAAAACATTAATTATAAAAAAAAATGTTGAAGTTAAAAATAAATTTGTTTTTCTTAATTTATACATGTATCCAAGCTAATATAAGTTGTTGCCACTGATAACAAAGCCCCATCAAGTCATAACAGGATAAGTAAACGATAAGTATAATTATCATAAAAATATATTATCTACTATAAAATATATTTAAATACAATATAAGAACCTAATTCATAATTAATACACATTATAATTATACATTTATATACATTTTATAATTTTATTTGTAACTCCGTCCTCCAAATAAATAATGGTAAGAGAGGTAGGAGGAGACCTCGGTTGGCCTTCGAAAACACAGTACTGGAGGAAGGTCACGTAAAAAGCATGAGGACCCCCCGAAGGGCATGTATGAAGAGGTTTATGATAGTGGACGAGGCGAAAGAGGTATGTAGAGACCGTAGCGTTTGGCGCTCCGTTCTCTCTGACTACCCCGCAAGGGATAAAGGGTAAAGTTAAATTAAGTTATAGTTTTATTTATTGTTATTGAAAATTTGATCCAAAATGTTACTGCCTTTACCACGTGGTAAGTATAATAAAACAATACTAATAATAGATTATAAAAATATGATGAAACTTTTACGGAAGATGTTTATATACTTTACTTAAAAAAACTCGTCTGGGTAGCATTTAAGATTGTATTCGATTTGTCATACAGTAGTTTAGTCCTAAATATTTCAAATAATAAATATAAATAAAGTTTTAGTTTGATTTTATTTAAAATAAACCAGCTTCATGCTGTATCCCGCACACAACAGGGTAGGCAGAGAACCTAGTGTTAAGAGACTCCATCCTCCATTTTCCGCGTTGCGGTTCCCGCAATTTGCGTGTTGAGTGCGCGCGCTTTGCCTCGACACCAAATGTACACCGCGTGTTTACTTTGAAACAATTATACCTAAGTACACACTATTTTTTTTTAATTGTATTTATAGTGAATAACAAGATCTATCTGTCCGTCCGTATTTCACAACCATTTCATTGCTTTGTAGCTTAACCGCTTTACAAATTTTATACAAAAAATATATTTTCCATTTGTTTACTATTTTCTGGATGACCAGTTTCAACGAAAATTGTTTTTTTTTCGAAAGATGTAAGTAATGACACTACAATCAATAGTATAAACTATGTTAATTATCTAGGAATACAATTATTATAAAAAAAATTCAAAATATATGTCTATATTGTATTTTACTAAGTATTAAAAAAATTGGTTCTACTTCTAAGTCACGAGAGTAGAGAGTATACAAATAAAAATACTTTAACTTTAATAGTTTGTCATTTATTATTAATAATTGTTACTTTAAAATATGTAACATAAGAGTCGCACATCACAACGTAACATACATAATTGTGCTAAATTTAATCTAACAAATACAGTAGCCAAAATCAACACATGATAAAATTGACTAACTTTCACAATAAATAACCGTTTACCAAAAAGAAGTTACGTATGGATAAAACTTAATTATAATAAAGACGGAAATAATTTTTTTAATTTAAAATTGAGAAAAGAAATAAGAAAGTAAATTGTAATATAGTTTACAGTAAAAAAAAGTATGGGACACTAACTAAGACTATCGGCGAGACTGTCGAAAAAATCATTTTTACATAGTATGTTTAAGGATTTCAAATAATGACAGAAACGGTTATTTCTTTTGACGCTTGATTCAGTTTTGTTTTTTTCTAAACGGCACAGTGTTCTGCAAGATGGCCAATAGTCCATCGCGGCAGCTCTTCGATCCAATACTGCGGATGGGTTAAGGTAACTCGAAAGAGTCGCATGTCGTGATACTTTTACGTCTCGCTCCCTGTAATAGAAAATTATATTTAGTTAAGTATTATTGTTCGAAAACTTTCTTCAAATTATTTTATACTTTCTAACTACATCTAAAACTAGTAGCTTGAGTAATAAAAACCATTTCTTTAAAAAACAATTCACATGTAATTTAACAGAAAGAGATTGTATTATTTACATGAACATAATTTGTGTAATCGTCAAAGTAATTAACCATGACGCCATAATGCACGCGACGGTTGTGAATTCAATCAATAATCAATCACACATTACATTAAAGTAATATTTGTTTTTGTAATCTGGTCTCGTAAAACAAAGAGCAGGAAACTCAGTAACAAAAATCTTTTAAAATCCACTTAAACAAAAAATCTTGTTGCCAATGAGCCAAAGGTGGAAACCAAAGTTTGCTAGAACTAAATGATGTCTAAATTCTGACTGTTAACATTAAATTCTGCCATTATGTCTATAACATATCATCATCATATCATACTCTATCCCATACAGCAGAGTAGGAGTTCCTAGTGTTAAAACACTCCGGTCCCCACTTTCTGCCCTATTTTAGAGACATTGCGTGTTGAGTGATGGAATTAAACGCCATTCTTTGTCATGTTATCAGAACGCAGAAATAAAAATAACTCCTTCCCATCACAGCTGTCGCGTTTACAGTCAGGCGCTCAAGTTCAACAGTAACAAAATTAATTCAAAACTCACCTTTGCTTACTCATACTAGGAGAATTTATATTTACAGTATTGTCAAATGTCAACTTTTCAGTTTTCGCAATAGTACTCTCCATGAGTACATCTATGATATCTTTGTTTACAGAAAATGCACTATTAAAGTCTTCAACGTTTTCAAGCTCCAATAAACTTGCATATTCATTAGTATGCCATGGTCTCATAGTAATACAAGACTTTCTGCTAGGATTCAAACTATCAATATTGTCAATTATAGATATAGAATCCAAAATTTCAACCATTTTCTCCATATACGAACTTTTATCTCGATTTTCAATGACATCATTAACATTCGTTTTATTAGGTGTGATAAAGGAAAGATTCCACCATATGTTGAAAATATCTAATGATTCAGAAAAAGACTTTTGTATTTGTTTATCTAGGACCGAATCTGGTGTAGATAGAATTTCAGTTGAGATCCCTGGAACTCCTTCAGAATCGGCCCAAGACATACTTGAAGTTTCTTCATCAAAGTTACACTTAACTTGTGATAAGACAGCATCGTCTACTTGATTTACTTTTGTTGAGGTCATGTAAAATTGTAAATAGTTAATTGTTTTTCGTATATCACCCTTGTTTATATTAAGTAACTTTGCTCCCAATCCTGTAAAACATATACCAACATCTGCCAAACACATTATATCCAACCATGTGCCCAGCATTCTAGGTAATAATGGACGCATACCAATAATTTTTCCAATTTGAAAAAACTTTTGCAAATGTAAACATGTAAGTGATGAAGTAATCAGGATGACCGGTCTCTTGGAGGATTGAATCAATTGTGATATGGCTGAAGTAAAACCATCGTCTTGGTCAAACATTATATCGGCGTCATCAATTAAAATTAGTGACATTCCAGTTCTCACACTTTCTTGGCTTGTTGTTAATGGAATTACAGATTCTGCAATAGTAGTAGAACATTTCTTATTTTTCTTAATATCCTCTTTCAACTTCTTAGGTCTACCATATTTTTTAATATTTGTAAAAAGCTCTTGTGACTTTTGGGAACAATCTGAAGTTTTACCTCTGTTTACTTTATGAGACTGAGTTGCTTCTTGAAGATCCTGTAACATAATTTTACCATTCCTTTTGCTACTTGCGTTAACTTCTATAACCTTGATGGCTAATTCTGCTGCAACTGCATATACAGCACTGGTTTTACCTGATCCAGTTTGACCTGTTATTATTAGTACATTATTTGAGCTTTTCATTGTGTCTCTACTATCTGTATCGGACCAATAAAAATCTGACATATCAGACATATCACTATTATTTTTAGCTTTGATTAGTTTCTCAGTCCAAGACTCAAGCCATTTTTTTAATTCTTGAACACTATCAAAATTACCTATAATTTGTTTAGATGTTGAAGGCTTATATTTATCGCACCAACTTAATCTTTCAGGAGTTTCATCATACACATCATTAAAATTATTAATTATTTCAACACTATTATCCAATTCCAGATAGTTGCAATCCTTAAATTCTCCTTTGCTCTTACCTTTAAGTAAGTGATATGTTCTGTAAACAGGAAATTTTGGGTAATCCATTTTGATACTTTTTAGAATTTTTTCTGGCTTTTGTTTTGGTAAAGGCAATTGAAAATTTTCTGATGGTGCTGGTAATAAAAACTGATGAACTAAAACATTGTTATTTACATTATTTATATCATAATGTTGATTATTTTTGCTTTCAAATAAATCTCTTTTTTCAAAATTTCTAAAATTTAAAGGCTCAGACAATTGTTGAACATGAACAACTGAATAAAAAGTATTGGAAGCAGAAGTATTTGTATTATGTTGGACAGGTTTTATTTTTAGTTTTTCTGGGACACTACTTTTTAAAAATTTTTTTTTTGCTTCCATTGCCTCTTGGGACAGTTGTGGTTTTGTGACAAAAATCGGAGCTAATTTGATATTCTTTTTCTCAATGGTCTCATTTTCCTTAGAAAAATTTTGTGTTTTTTTAGAACTCCCTATATTTCTACATTGTTTAGAAACATTGGTATCCTTTTTATTCACCAACATTTTTTTATTTTTATCATTTTCTACAATTGTTGAAGACTTTTTGTCAAGCACATCTAAATCTATCTTTTTACATCCTTTACTGTTTTCAAGACTTTGAAAATTAGAATTAAGTTCTTTATTTCTTTTTTTCTTTGGTGTAAAAATATGTAACTCTTCATCTGAGCTAAAACAATGCACATCTTCTTGGTATTTAACAGGCAATTTAGAATTGCGCTTTGGCCTACCCTCATTAATATTAGATTCTTTGTAATTTTTTTCTAGAGGAACATCCAATGTTTCATCAACTTTAATATTACGTTTTCTTTTCCTACTATCACTAACATCAATTATTGCTTCAATCGAATTGTTTATGTCTTTATCCTGACTATTTTCTTTATATGTCTCAATGGTTTTGGGTATTTTCTTTTTTTTTCTCTTTGGAGTAAATTTCACCTTTATGATAGTTTTATTCTCATACTCATAATTAGTCTCTAGATTGTCATCTTCATTATTAAACTCTGTTTCCACAGACAAATCCTTATCTTTATTTAATTTTTGAAAATAGCAAAGCATATTTTCTTTTTTTCTAAGAGAAGGTGATAGTTTGTTTAGAAATTCTACATCTTCATCAGAAATTTTCTTTATAATATTATCTTTATTAGTAACAGTGCCAGAGTCATTAAATATATCACATAATTTTAATGTGCTGGCTTTTGGACAGACACTTTTAGTTTTGCTATAAGCATCATTTTTAGTGTCTCCATTTTCAATTTTTAAAGTATCAACTGAGATACTTTTTTCTAAATGTTCCAACTTCTTATCTGGCTTTTGAATCATATTTTTCAGTCTTTCAGCTCTTCTCAACATTTTTAGTTCAACACATCTATCTCTATATGCATCAATTTCTTTTTCCTTTAAAGCTCCTTTATCTTCAGACATCTTCTGAAGTCTTAACAATCTTTTAACTTTTAACTCTTTTTTTTCTATAATTTCTTGAAAACCTGGATCACTGCAACTCTTTTCTTTACCTGGGGAGTTCCCCCCAATAATTTTGTTTCGAGACTCCATCATTAATTTAAAAGCATCCATTTGTTTTTTATTTTCCCTTTCTTTTTCTGACATATTAAAAGGTGAATCCTCAACAACATTGTCAATATGAATAGAACTTTTTAAATCATTAACGAGTGAAGTATCTATTTGAGTACAATTTTTCCGTCTTCGTACCATTTTGAAAAGATAATTACTTGGTTTTAGCACTTCGTACTCAGTGTGTATACTAGTAACTTGTAAATTGTTTTTACTATTAGGGCTCTTAATCCGTAAAGAATTCACTAAAATTTCTGATACATTTAGGACTTCCGGATCTTCATTGCCATCTTTTCTTAATTTATATTTTTTTAATTTTTTCTTTAATTCTTTATTGTATTTTATCTTAAATAGATTTTCTTTTGATTTTAATACCCGTTTACGACAGTTATTAACTTCATTATAAGCATCACAGCTAGTCAAAATTGCATCCTCTTTCACAGACTGGGACATTACTATCCTGTAAATATATCAAAGCATTACTTAGTTAAACACGATATATCACGATCATATTTAACGATTATATATTTTTTTTATACATTTAGTATAATAGTCACACTAATAAATACGAACCGTACATGCTTCTAAATTTAACCCAATCTCGTTTATTTAACATAGGACATTGAAGTGGTATCATATACACATAACTATATATATAGTAATCATTTATTTTAAATTATAGTTTCTTTATTTAATATATAATTACTGTAAAACAAAATCACAAAATTGGCGCCGATATTTACCAATTACCACATATACATTGTCAAAATTGTCAAAGTCAAATATGTTTACCACATTTAAACGAACGACACAAATTATAGTCTTTTTGGTACCATCCCCATGATCGATTTCAATAATATTATTGTAATTATTTAAATATAAAATTTAATTCTATTGTATTTAGATAATATTTATAAATAAGTGCAATAAAACTTATATGAGACATAATAGTAATAAACTAATAGTGGCTGAGGCCGTGGTGGGGCAGCATGTTAAAGGTATCGTGAGATAGCACCTGCTAACTCGACGGCTGTAAGTTCAATCTCCGTGTGAGAGAATGATTATATTTGAATTATCAGTATATTTATTTCACATTCTGGTTAACAAAGCGCAGCGTTGACTTTCACCAGTCAGCATATAATGTCTCGAAAATTGGGTGAAAAATGAGAAGCGAAGTGTTTTAACCACAAGTTTAACACTGTCATAAAAAAGGCTACTAAGAAAGCATGTAGAATTTTGAAGGATTTTCTCTTAAAATATTATTTGTAAACACATAATTATTAAACTTGTCTAGACTACTTATTTATTACTTAGTTAAATATTTAGTATAATATTTATCTTCTTAAAATAATTTACTATCAATCATAAGGAACTTGAAATTTGTATGTTTCCGAGAACTTTTTTCAACAAATGTTACCATCTCAGTAAAATCGATTTTTGATAACTAGTTCCGATTCCGACAGCCCATAGCTGTGTAAGCTAAGCGGAGAAAGATTTTATTAAGGTGTAAAAACATTACAATTTTGAACAGTGTTTAAAAAATGTCGTCAAAAACGATTGCTACACCACTTATTCGTCATGTAACGGTATGATATTTCACTTATTACTTTTAATTCAAAATCTGCACTAATAATTTTTCTGCCTGTCAAAACCCTGTTATGTAAAACCATATGATTGATCAGGAATATAAAACTCCCAGGCACTACTTAACGTGTAATAACTTAATATTTTTGTGTAGGCCAGAAACTACGCACAAGTTGCTCCTGCGTTGAAAAAGGATGTAAGAATTCAGTCTAGTGTTTTACCCAATAAAACATTTGTGGCTGCATTGGATAATGGTTCACCAGTAGCACGAGTGACAATCGCCTTTAAGTAAGTAGTGTCATATAATATGCATTTTTCACATACCATCATTTCAAAGCAATTCATGTTTATAGCAATTATATGTATACTAAAAATATAATGAATTGTAACATTTTAATTACTTGTAGAGCTGGATCACGCTATGAACCACAAGGAGAGTTAGGCTTAGCTCACCTCTTACGTTCTGCTGCAGGACTTACTACAAAAAATGCAAATGCTTTTATTATCCGTCGTCAACTTGGCCAGATTGGCGCATCTTTCAATGCATCAGGAGACCGTGAATTCATCTACTATACTCTTGAGGTAACTAGCAATAGGTAATATTTGTAATATATTGGTTATAGAGGTAAAGGTCTTTTAAATAATGGTTGTCAAATTTCAGGCTACCCAAGACAACTTACAGCAAGCTGTGGAATACTTGAATAATATTGTATCTAACCAGGAATTTCGGCCTTGGGAATTAAGTGACAACCTTCCCCGTCTAAAGTATGATCTTGCAGTACTGCCTCCTCAGGTATAATACTTTGCTTCTAACTTTGTATTACATACTATTGCCTGACCCCTGCATATCACAGATTAAGCAAAAAGAACCCTATGTATTAATACTTATTTACAACTTTCTGCTTTCTGAAATTTAAATGTTGAGTTTGAAGTGGTGGAACTCAATGAGGTTTATCTTTTCAGCAAGAAAATATAAAAATAATTAAATTCTCTGAGTGGGAATTGAACCCTCAACCATATCAATTACTGTTCTATGTGAATTAAATTAACTATGCCACAATGTCTTGACTGCCCTAGAAAGTCAGTGTGTAGGGAACAGAGTGTGTCAACACTAGGTTCCCTCTACTTATGTATGTGCTACCCCTACCTACTATATGTGTTATATATATATTTTGTGAAGCTAAAAAAAGATATTATATAATAGTATAAAAGTATGCTGTACACATACACAGCTGTTACTATAGAAGCTGAATGTACAGTATCAAAAGTTATAATTTGGCATAATAGTTTACTTGGAGAAGATAACACTAAGGGAGTATTTGCCGAAATTGCAACAGTAACGGAAATTAACAAGATTTTTGGCAATCTAATTGTATAATAATAATTAATAATCTATATATTTTTATAAAAGCATGATGTTTACAGGTTCGTGCAGTGGATTTACTTCACAAAGCTGCATACCGCCGTGGTTTAGGCAATTCTCTGTTCATTGCCCCTAAGAAAATTGGCAAAATCAGCTCGGAGTCCCTTCAACACTTTGCCAGCAGTACCCTGACTTCTGGTCGGTGTGCTGTTGCTATTATTGGTAATAGCCAGGTAAATATATTTTATAACTAGTAACCCCTTTACAGCTTGCACACTTGAACTACACAGTTATTTGTGTACTAATCTAAATTACTTTCATGTTCTAATAACATTATCTTTTTGACAACACTATCCATACATTGAAAACTAAAGTTTCAGCCAATTCAATGAAACAGTTATTTTAAATCAATTTTGTTGAACAAAATACTTTATTAATAAAACTTTCTTATTTATGAACAAACAAAAACAAACTAACTAGCAAAATTTTTGTACATGCTAAAGTTTAGCAGTTACAATTTATTATATGTATAGATAGATAAGTGGTCATCCTTAAATGATGTCACACAAAAATGTCATGAAATTTCGGACTCCTACACCCCATTCTTTGCCACACTATGAACAAAAAGAATCTTGTGTCAAGACATTCTATGTCTAACCAGAGTGGAGAAATTAAATAAACTTTTCATGTCCTCTCAAATACCGTCATTTTATAGTATTTGTTAACATTATGTTAAGATAGTGTATTAATATCATTTAAACTATTATAAGCATAAAAAAACATATACATAATATGTGGAATGTTAGTATACACACTTTTAATTGTTACATTTTACAATTAATAGGACAATGCCAGTCTAGTAGCTCAGGCTCTTCAGTTGTCATCAGGCAGTGAAGCTCAGAGTGAAGCTTCTAAATACTATGGGGGAGAGTTAAGGTAATATTAATTTAAATTATATTAGTTTTCATGAGAAAACTGTATATAAATACAATTGTATCTCCTTTACAAATTTAATAACCAAAATTGAATACATTAATAGACATATTTTATTTAAACTTACTGTATCCCACAAATGATAGAGTAGCCAAAACAATAGATTCCATTGTTAAGACACTCTGTTTCTCAATATCCACCAAATTTTTGAGACGGTAGTCAAAGTTCAGCTTTGTCTTGTTACAAAAAAATGAAAATAATTCATTTTCCTGTATGAGAATTTCAACCGCTGCCGTCGCGCTCACAATCACACGCTGTGCCACTGCGCCACGATGGTCTCATTTGGAATTGACAAAGATTATTAAATTATGTAAGACAAATTTATTTACTAGAAATTAGCTTAGAATTTTGTTTTATCAGAAAGGAAATGGGTGGGGATTTGGCTCACGTAGCTATAGCAGTGCAAGGCGCTCCTGCTGGATCACCACAAAGCCTCGCTCTGGCTGTTGCTGCTAAGGGTATGTTTTTTTATTCTTTTTTTTAGTTTCATTCCCCATTGAAACACTTCCGCTCCATAATTTCCGCCGAATACTTAAGGTGTCGCGTGTTGAGTGGCGAAACTCAACACGCTAAACCTAATTACCAGAGTAAGGAAATAAAAATAATAAGTATTTCAATCCCCCGAGTGGGAACCGAACTCACAACCGTCGTGTTTACAATCGCATGTTTATGCACCTGCTCCGCGACGGCCTCCTTGAAGGGTCTGTATAATCTATACTGATATTTTAAAACTGAAGAGTTTGCGTGGTTTAATCCTAATCTCAAAAGCTATTTATTTTTATTTTATTTTTCACATTATGAACCTGTGGTCAAAGTAGCAAAAGGCACTTAAAATGTGAAACAGTATGTATTTTTTCTACTGACCGTGCAGGCAAAGCCACAAATAAAAGCTAGTATTTACTCTTACAGTAGTAAACAGAAATATGTTCTTTAGTTTTAAACATTTCTTAAATTTATCAGATTAAACAATTTTTTAATGGACACCAACAAATGATACAGTTTACTTAAACTATTGTTGGCATGTGGGCATGATCTAAAAGTGTACAGTATTAAAAATAAAGCATATCAACAATTAATTAAATTTCAAAATTATGAACAATAAATAGCTCATAATAAATATTTGAACATAATAAATATAATTATTTTGTTTGAAAAAAACTGCAAGATTTAAAAAGTATTAGAAGACTTAAGATTAAATATATGGACCGTTTATTTTGAAAGTGGTGTAAGTCCATTTTCTTTTGTTTCGAGAAAATTAAAGGTTAGTATGTCGATGATTATGCAATTTCATTTACCGACCGATTTTAAGTTTTTCAAAATATGGGTTTTTTTTGAGAAATTAAACACGGACTAGTTATATATAAAAAAAGTACATTAAATTAAGCATGAATTACGTGATATCTCATTTTTCTCAAAAATGGACTTACACCACTTTCAAAATAAACGGTCCATATGTATATCTATATATACATATATTTGTCATTTAATTATAACCTATAATTATATAAGCCTCATTTCTTCCTCCTCATTGAATTAGAATCAATCCCTCGACTGTCCCACTTACACAAGCTGTCACAAGCTGTACTGCTGTGATTCAATGGTCCCAAAAAATAATATTGTATGATAAATTGTATCTATTTTATATTTTTAGCTCTCGGTAACGGACCAGTGACAAAGTGGGGGGCGGACAACACTCCATTAGCCAAGGCCTTAGGAAATATTGGACCATTTGCAGCGGCCGGCTTCAATGTCTCATACTCTGACAGTGGTCTCTTTGGCGTTGTTCTCTCCGTACCGAAAGATGAAGCTAATGCTGTAAGCTTATTAATAATTTTGTATTTTTTTTCTATTCCATAATAAGAAGTATATAATATATATTCCTCTTTTTGTAAGAAATTGTGGTGCATCAATTTAGACTAAGACACTGACAACAGTCATCAGTTCATCTCTTCAATGTTAGTACATGACATTAAAGTTGTTTTTGTCTAGTCTTTTGTTCCTATTTGCACTTAATTTTTGCGATATTGTTGAGTGACGGAACTTAACGGGGGCAGTGAAAATAATTTCGTGTTCCGAGAGATATAGAACCCACAACCGTCGCAGATGCTGTGCCTCCACGGCAGTATGGAGTAGACAAAAATAAAGAAGATTATAAATTGGGTTAATAAACACTTTAATTCAATTGTAGCTGTATGTCCCTACATATCCTTTTAGGACATTGATCGGGGTTTGAGGGTTCGATCTCAACAGGAATGATTCTATTTAAATTATTTTTATTTCCCCTCTCAAATCCCTCTGAAACCTTTTGACCAGTTTGTGTTGAATGGAGTGACTTAACAACAAGTTCCACCAGATCCCTCTACCTACCCTGCTATATGCAGGATATATGTTTGATGCTAAAAAAATAATTCAAAAATATATTGACAGGCTGTCAAAGCTGCTGGCAAAGTACTAAAGAGTGCTAGTTTGAGTGCCGATGCCATCAAGGCTGGTAAGAACCTATTGAAGCTGCAAGTACTAAGCGAAGCTGAGGAGGGTACATCACTTGCTGAATCTGTTGCCGCCCAGGGTCTGTACTCTGGTTCCGTCAAATCACCACTTGATATAGCCAAAGATATTGATAGCCTATCCAACAGTGATATTTCACAGGTATGTTTTTATAATTTTTTATATAATATAAATATATTTCTTGTTTTATTTTCATATTTTATTTATTTGTATTACACATTATTGTACACCACAAATGTAAACACAAACAAAAATTATAATTGATGTAAATATAATATATTAAGAATGAATTTGTTGATAGTTATATAAAGCACTATTATAAAAAAAATATAAAAATATTTATATATGGATATTTTCTTTGGAATCTGACTGTAAAGGTTTTTTTTTAATATAATGACTTTATTGCAGGCCCTATCAAATGCTGCAAAAAGCAAGGTGTCCATGGGTGCAGCTGGAAATCTCTCATTTGTACCCTATGCTGATGAGCTGTAAAATGTTAATACCTAAATAGAATAGCAAGACACAATACTACTTACAACCATGAAAATACCATTATCATAGAATCTTGATATATATGATATAATTTATTGTTGTATTAAATAAAAAATGTTAATTTCTATGTTTGTTTAATTGTAGCTTATGACATAATATTTGTATTTATTTATTCTTATAATTCATCCTTCTTCATATCTCTGTATTTTCCTAACAAATTCTGCAGCACAAACAAAACTTAGCAAATGCTAGTTTAGGAACCCAAATTAGTTATGAAAATTTACATATAATTCATAAAATTCGCTAAAGAAATAACTAGACGAAAAAAAAATACGAGGCATATATATTTTACCAACACAATTTTGGTATTTTTATTATAGCTGACAATGAAGTAGCCACACAAGAAATACTATAATAAAAATGTGTTAATGTACATATTGCCTTAAATGTTAGTCTAAATACCTTATTGATATCACAGAATTATCTAGTATATAAAAGTAAAGATATTTATTAAATATACAAGTGATAAGTATAATTTCATGCTAAGATTTAGGAGAAACACATTCAACATCACAACACACACAACACCAGTCACGATCACATTGCAAAGAGTAAGATAATGTTTTATTAATTAATAATTATTGTAATAAAAATTACAGCGGCAATTACTTTTGTTTTATAATGTTTGTGTAAAACCGCTAGCAAAAAAAATACAAACACTTTAATTATGAACATTTTTCGAAAGGAATTAGGAAAGAGTATTCTTAGCTTATTACTTTAAACTAAAATGACATGTAAAATATGTTTTGTTTTTTAATATAATTTTAAAAACACTTAATTCTATTTTTGCAACCACGAAAATTGGAATTACTACTAGCTAAGTAAATATTCAATATCATATTTGTTTTATTTAAATATTTTAACATTAATGATCAAAATAATCAATACCGTATGTTTCGGAGAATCCGACCACTGTGTGCAACGTGAATACTAAGAAGAACAGCGGAATATATTTTTTTTGAGTGTACATTCTATTATTAGTCTGTATTCAATATGTCAGATTTATATCTTAATGTCAATATTCAATATCAATAACTGTCGGTTACTAGTTAGTCACTTTAACTTTTGTTATTTACAAGAATTATTATACCTAAGTACCTAAATTAAATTGCATATAATTTATTTGTTTGTAATGTATATTCAATAATTTTAAGAATGTACTTATCATCAGTTAGTTCACGCTTATTATTGTATGACACAAACAGTTGGGATTTAAAAAAGACTTACGGATGTTATGATGGTGTAATAAGGGATATATCATGGAGTGATGATAGTAAATATATTTTGCAGGTAAATTATTATTATTTACGTGACTTCTACTTGACATTACCATGCTACTAATGTATTATGTATATATTGCATTAACAGTTTGTAAGGTACTATTTACAATTGTTGAATTAAATTTAAAAATGTAAACATAATTCTGAACCCTTTTAAATTACAATGTTGGATTGCAGGTTAATTCATTTGGATTAATAGAAATATTAAGTCCAGTTGACCATGATGTCAGAAGTTTACAACACATTTCTATGAAAGACACCTGGTCAGCTAGTTTTCACCGAGATGGCTATCGTAATGTTGCTGTAGGCACTAAAAGTGGCAATGTAAAAATATGGGATACTAAAAACAAAACTATTACAAAAACATTTCCAGCACCATCACAACCATCATGTGTAACTCTTCTAAGTTTCAATGCAAAAAATACTAGCTTAGCAGCAACTATGGTAAATGGTGACACAACTATATATGGTCTTGTATCTAATATTCCAGTTTTAACTGTAAAACTTACTTGTTCTAAAAGTATTTCTGCTATGAAATTCCATCATGAGTCAAGATCATTATTAGGCTTAGCAACAGATGAAGGGCATGTTGTTTTAAGAGATATTACAACCAACAAAGACAAAGCATTTTTCGAAAATATTCATGCTTCACCAGTTAGTGATTTTTCTTTTTCACTTGTTAATAAAGATGTCATGTTGTCAAGTGGCTATGATAAAATTATACAAGTATATGATATTAGAATGCAAAATGTTGTGTCTACAGTTAAAACAACATATACACTAACATCATTAACTATTAATTCAGAAAATCAAATTGCACTTGGTACTAAAAGTGGTCATGTTTTGATATATGACCTAAGAGACTTTTCAGGACCTTATAAAATCTTAAAAGGGCATGAAGAAGAAGTCAGCAAAGTTGCATTTCAACCAGCAAGACGAAAGATACAATCAAATGAATTGAGTCTAAGAGAAGATGTTGAAACCACTTTGCATTCAAAAGCTCAATCTCCTGTTAAAACCAGAACATCTGATGTGTTTTTTATGAATGATACTCCCCCTAAAAATAACTTAGATACATCTGGATTTGGGGCTGAAAATAAAGCTGATTCTTTTCTTGTTATGTTAGGATTAGATAAGACTAATAATGATTTTGAAGAAGATGCCAATAAATCCACAGGGTATGAAAGAAAAAGTGATAAGCTTGAAGTGAAATATTGCTACCAAGATGCTGAAAAGAATATGAATAAAATATCTACTCCTTTAAATAGTAGAACACCTGAAACCTTGGGATTTCCATCACCATTATGTTTACCTAATGGAATTGACGAGAAAAGAAATTCTAATATTAACTTGTCAAATATAAAACAGACCAATCCCAACAATCAGGCACCCAATATTGATACAAATGCCATAGATGAGCTTAAGGATTTCATTAAACTTTCTCTATCATATATTGCTGTTGACAATAAAAATTATTTCCTACATGTAATGATGAATTTAACTAAACAAAAATTATTTCTTGAAAAACAGCTGTCTGCTTTAAATCAACAAGTTGAAACTTTAACACAAAATCAAACTGCTTTAATGGAAGCCAACAGAAAATTAACTTTACAAATTGATCAATTAAAACAAAATAGCTTTTAACTGCTAGATGAAAAAACAAATCTAGTATTATGAATTGCTAAAAGATTTCAAATGTCTTTATAATATGATATCTAACCTAGCTTTAAAATATTTAAATATTATTAATTGTTTACAAATATTTTGTTTAATTTATAAAAGCAGTTACAAATAGATGAAAATAATAACTCTGGTGAGTAACTTAAATATGAAAAGTAGAATCTCAAGATTATTTCAATTTAAGAATAAATAAAATAATTATTTTCACTGTATTTCCATTGTTATGTACATCCCTTAAATATTTTCTGTATTGTTAGTATCAATAAAGATGATGTACATATAAGAATTGCTTTTTTACTAAAAACATGCCAGCAAAGTAGTAAATAATACTTTTTAATGCACCATTAAAAAAAGATTTTTTTTCGAAGTTGAAGAAATTGCAAATAAAACTATTCTTTCATTCGACACAATTTATTGCACTTCAGCTTCTGTTAATAACATATTTGGGATTCCTTTGGTAATTGGAAATTGTCGCCCAGATTCAGGACACGTCAAATATCCTTCTTCAACCTCAATTTCTAATAGAACTCTGTGAGCCTTTTTTAAAAAATCTTTGTTTTCTTCGTAATTTGGTTCAACTGTTTGCGGTAACCCGTCACTATGACCTATGCTATCAGCCGCTCTCCATAGAACCTCCCAGTTTAATTTAGGGATTATTCTGGTAATGAAGTCCGGATTAAAGTCTACTTCGCTAATTTTAACATCCTTTGCATTTATTGTAAGCGGGTAACCTGTAAGTACCCCTTTCAAACATTTTGATGTGAGCATATTATGCGTCATAAGTTTCATTGTATCTTTTAATGCTAAATTACGTCTTATAATTTTAATAAAATATATTTATGTGATTAATGTAGTTTCATTATTTAATATCCGAACGGCGAATGAAATTAAAAATCACATTAAAACAAGATTTTACTGACAAAGTGCAAGGAACATATACGAGCAGTGTCAAATTAGGTAAGAAAGTCAAGGAACATATATACTAGTAGACATGGGCGTTACGTAGCGTCACTAGTTTCAGAAACTGCTTACAAGCCAAGTCACGGCATAACTAGTTTCGGGCTGTCGTCGAAACTAGTTATGCCGTGATTCGGGGCTACGCGGTTATTCGAAANGTAATTACATTTTAGTAGCAAGATATTGTAATTAAACCTAAAACAATTTCGTAATCATAACTATAAAAGTAATCGTATTAAATATTAATCTTACAATTGCTTATGAAGCATTTGTAACTAGTTACAGAAATAACTAGTTTCTGAAACTAGCTACGCGTGTGTCCGAAACTAGTGATCACTGGTTATGCTTAAAAGACGTTACGGCCCATGTCTATATACTAGTAAATTGAATGAATTGAATGATGTTAGCAGTTAAAATATCGATGTTGCATTAAATAAAATATCATAACATCGATGTCAGCAGGGATACATAATCGATATTTAATCGCGTACACATTCTTTCAAAATTATTATTTTTCCAGTAACTTATTTATTTTTATTTTAATTAAATGTCATGCGATATTGTAGTTAGGGTTTCGTACAAAAAGATAATTTTGTTGTCCGTCAATCTGTCTGTTAAGAGCCTTCATCTCAAGAATGTTTGGAGAGACCGAGATGAAATTCCAACCATATACTCTTATCTTAGCGGCCATTTCTATCGCAAAAAAAATTCGCGTATTTCGACACTATATAGGGAATTCAAATTAATAAGATGCTTTTGGTTGACCTAGAATTATAGAATTTAGCAGCTAGCATCTACAAATAGCACTAATTCAGAAAAAACTGACAACTATATATTTGTGGTTAAATCCTAAAAAACTAATAGCCTTAAAAAGCGGGCAGAATTTGGTATTAAAGCCGCTAGTTCAAGTGAGGTATCAGATGAAAGGGCTCTGGCTAAGCTAAGTTTGAATTTCAGGCAAAAAGTTGTTGCAGTTGGCAAAAATCGATGCCTTAGCTTCGGACCATTTTTTTCCTAACAATTTTTTTCTTTTTTAAGAAATGCATGTATTTCATATTTTATTTCTTCGAGCGGAAATCGAACCTACAATGTCGCCTTTATGGCACTATTGTACCCCTATTCACAAATGACCTCTGTTAGTTGCATTTCTTTAATAATATTAAGATGACTTAAGTCAGTATTTTTTTTCATCCAGTCTTTAATATTGCCAAATATTATAAAAGAAAAATATTGCCTGTTTCTTGTATGTAAGTGAAATGCAATTACTAAAGCAATGGCTTTCTATCCATTTTAGATTTAATACTTCCGCACACAAAGAAAACTACTGAACGAGTGCGTCAATAATATTGTGTAGTGTGCGAGGCCATATATTGAACAATATTATTGTCAATATGGTATTTACAATAATATTGTGTGTGTGTGCGGCTATCCTATGAATATCTATTAATTAAGTATTATAACTGTGTTTATTAATTATATGTGTCCTGTCGATTCTATCTCAGCTTGGTAAAATTTATTAGATACTAATTATAATCCAGATTTTAATTGTTTATTAATATTATATATTTCAAAATAGTATGGTACTGTGCCGTATGTATTTCAACTGAATCCCAGAAACAAGACGTTGCTATTTATTTAAGTATTGCTTAAATAGTCTGTGCCTAGTATATGTGTATTATCTATGGTCTGTGTTCTTTGAAGTTTGATTTGTCATTGTCATTTCTCATTTGATTCTTAACAATAGAAACTTAACTATAAACGTGTACTATATTTTTATTGATATGGGTTTTCGATGACATGATATTATTTTATTCTAAATTACTGGTTTTAGTTTAATTGAGAATTTAAATATGGATCCCCAAAATTCTTCTTGTGACGGAAATATAGAAGACAGTCAAGCATCTACATCACAATTATCAGATTTGCTACAATCAGCAGCTTTAAATATCTCTTCAAATGAAAAAAATAATGAAACAAAAAAACAAATCGTATCAGCATCAACTAGCACTTCGTGTAATAATGAGGATAGTTCTACTAATTGCCACAATACAAACATACCAGAACAAAGTAAGAATATAAATAGCAGTAATGATTCCAGTCAAAATTCTCCTTCAAAGATGTCTAAAAAAAAGAATGCTAAAAAGAAAGAAAAGTTAAAAAAATTACAAATAGAAATGGCAAACGATAAGCAACCTGAAACCATCCAAACAGCTCCAGCAGCTCCTACACAGAATGGTATAACATCAGTACATGATTTTTTTTTAAAACATATTACACCATTATATGCAAGTGCTAATTCAAGGTATCTAGAAAATGTAACTCATCACCCACAGTATTGTCTTATGCAGAATGTACATTTTGGAGAAATATATCACAACCATCAAACAGGTGCAAGTCTACCAAATTCTCCATTTCTACAACAGCCTCATCCATCAAATTCTCAAAATGCACTTTTTCATAATACACCTCTACTTCATCACCATAATCATCCAAAATATCTACAGAATGCTTTACAGCACCCATTATTGGGCAGAAGTTTTGTCCACACAAATCATCATAACTTGCAACAAGCATCTGGTGTACACCCTGTGATAAAAAGTTCTACATTTATAAATTCACAAATTGCGCAAAATGAACATCTCTCTCAAAACACAATAAACAACTCTCCGAGACAAAGAATAAATACAAAGAAAAAAGATGTTAGTGATAATGAAGAGAGACAATTTAGTCCTTACTTATCTACTGAGGAAGTAGAAAAGGGATTACAAAATGATACATTATTGGAGGGTGTTTTGCGAATCAATCCTAAGCAGTTTCAACATTCTTATGTTTCTAGTGCTGATAAAAGTGAGCAAGATGTTCTTATTGATGGGGTTAAAAACAGAAATCGCGCCTTGGAAGGAGATATTGTTATTATACAATTCATTGAGGATGATTCTGAAGAAAATAAAACAAATGGTGAAGATAAACAAAAGAAAGGCAAAGTAGTTTTTATAAAAGAAAAAGTTCATACTCGTTTATGTATCGGAAATTTAAAGTTAATGCCTGATAAAAGTAGACAAAGGGCACTTTTTGTGCCCAGGGATTACAGAGTACCCAGACTTAATATACCATTTACAAGTTGGCCTAATAATTTCTATAAAGAAGCAAAAAGTTATGAGCATACTTTGTTTCTAGCCAAAATTGAA
This sequence comes from Heliconius cydno galanthus, assembly GCA_036379175.1. Lineage (NCBI taxonomy): Eukaryota > Metazoa > Arthropoda > Insecta > Lepidoptera > Nymphalidae > Heliconius > Heliconius cydno. The sequence continues at coordinate 74,762 of JAKRZM010000576.1, forward strand.
GAATGGAAAGATGTAAGGTTTGCAATGGCAAAAATAATACGTCAGATAGGCCAGTCAGGTGATATGGAAACTGAGACTAAAGCTATTCTAGCTCAAACAGATTTAGATATAACACCGTTTGGATCTGAGGTACAACAGTTCTATCCCAATTCTGATTATGTAATTCCTGAAGTAGAAATTAGTTTGCGCAAAGACTGCCGAAAAATGTGTATTTTCAGTATAGATCCATTAAGTTGTCGTGATGTAGATGATGCGATTTCATGTGAAAGATTGAGTAATGGCAACTTTGAGATTGGAGTCCATATTTCAGACGTTGCTCACTTTTTGGCAGAAAATACAATTCTAGATAAGAAGGTTGCAGAAAAAGCTACCACCATCTATTTGGTTGAGAGGGCTTATCACATGTTGCCTGATGAATTGTGTATGCTCTGTTCACTTTTCTCAGGTGTTGATAAATTAGCTTTTTCAATTTTTTGGGAAATGACTGAAGATGCTCAAGTGGTCCGACACACATTTGCAAAAACTGTCATACATTGCTGTGGTCAACTAGCTTATGAGAACGCACAAGCAGTACTTGATAATATTGAAAATGCTGAGAGTACTTTTCCAGAATTATACAATGGTTTTAGTTTCAAAGATATTGAACAAAGAATAAAAAAATTAGGTGAGTTGTCAGCAATATTAAGAGAAAGAAGATTTGAAGGAGGAGCCTTAAAATTGGACCAGCCAAAAGTATCATTCCATTTAAATGGAGCAAATGGCTTACCAGATTCTTTTTTCATTTCTGATAGTAAAACAAGCCATCAGTTAATTGAAGAGTTTATGCTTTTAGCTAATATAACTGTAGCTCATAGAATATATGACGATCATCCGAAACTTGCCTTTTTAAGATGCCATCCACCTCCTAGTGTTTATATGTTAAAACAACTAGCAAAATCTTTAAAACCTTTGGGTATTAATTTAGAAATTAATTCAGCTGGAGAGTTGCATAAATCTTTATTACCTTATATTGGATCAGATAGTACAGACAAAGGAAGAGTTATGGTTCTCAATATGTTATGTGCTAAGCCTATGACGAGGGCGAAATATTTTTGTGCAGGTGGTCCAGAAGATGATTATAGCCATTATGCCTTGAATGTTCCATTATATACACATTTCACAAGCCCTATACGACGTTATGCAGATATAATGGTCCACAGGTATATAAAGTGTTCTTAAATTCTAATAACTTTTCCAAAATTGATGATGATGTTACTGTTTTTTTACTGTTTTATTTACAATTATATTTATTAGTATGAAGCCGTCGCGGCGTTGCTTTACAGCGTCACTTAAGACGGCGGTTATGGGTTCTATTCTCAGTTGGGGAAATTAATTATTTTCATTTTCTTACTCTAGTAAGATGGCCAAGAGTGCCGTTAAGTTCAGCCATTTAACGATCAAAACCTTAAAGTTGGCCGAAAGCTGGGAAATGGGTGTCTCAACACTAGATTCCCTCTGCCTACCCTGCTATAGTGTAGGAAATAATTGGTTATACATTATTTTTACAATATTTTTTCCCTTTTAGATTACTAGCAGCAAGCTTACAATATAGGGAAACACCTCAATGGGAAGAGAATGTAGTATCAATGATAGCTGCACAATGTAATAAACAGAAGTACAATGCCAAAAAAGCAGGTGAACTCTCAACAGAGTTATACATATTAAAATATATTGAATTAAACACTCCTGTTATCACTGAGGGTGTTGTAGTGGAGGTCAGAGAAAAGTATATAGATGTCATAGTTGTTTCTATGGGATTAAATAGAAGAATATTTTTTAATAGTGTAAGTTTTTAATTAGGCTCAATTTTTTTTTATAGTTTGTAAACCTGAAAAAGAAATTGTATTTATTAACAAATATTATAATTATGTTATTGTGATTCAGTACCACAGCATAAGTCTTGAAATATGACAGTTGTTTGGTTCCAGCTCAGGGAAATAAATTATTTTCATTTCCTCTCTTTGGTTATTAAAATAATAATATGCCATATGTGAATTGGGTGGACATTAGGCAAAACAGTATCTTAACCCTGGCAACCTATTGCTTGTATATATCTACCCTGCTACATGTTGGATACAGTGTAGGACTATAAAAATACTATTGATATTAATGAAAATTTTATTTTTAGGACTTTCCTGGAGAATATGAGTGCATAAAAAGTGATGCAGGTATTAAATTATCTAAAATGAAGTTGTCTTGGATGAAAACTGATGATTTACCCAGCGTCACTCAAATGATTGAAGTGTTTTCCTTATTACAAATTGAGATGCATAAAGGTGATGATATGGCGAGGGTTGAGACAAAGCTAGTACGGCCTCAATGTACAAATTCATAGTTTCATATTTTTTATATTATATTTTTATATGGTTGACAAGTACATACAAGTAGGAAAATAGAATAATAGTTGTTTTATAACTATAATTGTTGAAGTTAGTGATTGGTAACGATTGTATGCTATTATTGCATCACTATTAATAATTTTAATAGTATTTTTCTTACATAACACAAGTAGCCTTAAATAATTAAAAAAAGCACAACTTTTTAATAGGTAATAAATACTTTTTATTTGTAATAAATAATATAATACTATATTAAGTTTAGAAGAATCCTTGACAAGGAAACCGCAAAAATTTTAAACTGCACTTTATAAAATATTAAATTACTTAGTTTATAATTTTTTCTATACAAGATCTCAATAGTGTTGCCCATGTTTAGCATAAACTGTTTTTACATTTCTGTAAACTTGCTCAGTATTCAGTAAGCATATCATGTTTATAAATGTTTTATCACTTGACTTCTCTGACTTGACTTCTCTCAAGAGGTTAATATATTATTTTATAAATTTTATTATTATAATGATTTTAAAATTATTTAAAAAAAAAAGAATTGTGTGATTGTAAAAAATTGTATAATGCATTTATTTTTATGAATTTATTAAAATGGATGATTGGGATACTGTAGAGTGTAGTAATATTTTGATCGAAATAATTGTATAGCTGTATTATTTTTATAATGGATTTTAACCATATACTTATCTTGGAAATATTCTAAATTAGGACATTGTATAATCTATTACCATTTTTAATTCAGTCATAAATTAAATTATATAATTATCTTACGAATTAGCCAGATCATCAGATTTAGTAGTATAAATTGATATGCTCAGTCAAAACCAGACATTATATTTGGTAGTAAATAAAAAACCGATATATTAATTGTTTCAATTTATTTTATGGGTATATAAGTATTTATTGTTTTATAAAGATACTATATCAGCTACTCTTATATTATGAACATATTATTCACTTTTAAATAAACATTAGTTATATAATATTGGACACATACTATGATTTGTTTAATACTTTCTATGTTGGGATATGCATCCCAGAAGTTGAGTTGTCTTTTCTTTTTCTAGTTCTCTACTTTTGTCTCATTGTAGAGATTTATGGTTATGTCATGCACTGTTAGCACCCGGGGCATGATGACCCCGTCTTGATCATTTTATATATTAACAGATCTATATAATCTTAAACATCTATATTACAAAATCATTTAAAAAAAACCCGACGTTATTAAAAAAAAGGAAAAGTTCAATATTATTGAATTATGTGTTTGTAGTGGATAAACGTAAAAACTACTGAAACGATTTTAAAAATTCTTCCACCATTAGAATGTTACATTATCAAGGAGAAACATAGGCGATATTTATTTCTAGAAACAATTAGAGATCCCTAATAGAATTTTAAAAATGTGTAAAATATAGGGATAAAATATCTTGCATCGCATGCGCTGCAGAAACTGTTGAAGGTGGACCAAAAAATGTTCTACAAAATTAAAGAACATCCATATCTAAAAAAAACTTAGCGATATCATATATCTAGCTAGCCACACGGCTAGGCTGACTGCCGAAACTGCAGACCACTGGTTACCCAGAGGGAGCCCAGCTTATTGTTTTTCTATAATATTCAAAAATATCTCATATCTTGGATCAGCCTGACTGTTACCTGCTAAGGATCAAGTACTCATCACTACCAGAAGAAGACCGGACCGAAGCAAGCTCACCCGAACCCGAGGACCACACCAAGAAGCTCTCACCTTATTTGTGACCAAATAAGGAGGAACTTCGCCCGCACTGGCCTGTGCGGAGGGGAACCCCTTCCCCTTGGACTCCCTGCCCGGACCGAGATGGGCAGAAGGGTTGTGAGGACAGTCAACTGCTGCCGCCTCCCGTGCTCATAGGAATGAGCAGCCACCAGCCGCCGCGTGCGGGGACACAAGCGTCCCCTGCTGCGGCCGCAG
>JAKRZM010000576.1:83250-125783 GCA_036379175.1 Heliconius cydno galanthus
ATTCCTTTTCATTTTTTTTTTTTTGTGATGACTTGGTTCACAAATTATAACGCAAAACGTGTAAGCAACGCACAGGCGTAAACGCTTTGCCGTGAACTCCTTTGATCTGTGTTCAAAATCTGACAGTGGTCCGAATCGGACAAACACTTGCAAGCCATTACAAGCACAAGCGATGACAAACGGGGCATTCATTTGTTAACTTGTTTATTTATTATCATTTAACAATTTAATATAAAAACATCAATATATATAATACCTAAAAAAACAAAAAGGTGTGTACCGATGTTAAAAATATACATGACATACATTACACCATTTTAAATTAACGTTAAAAAAAAAAGCTAAACACTATTATTTACTATTTGTAGAAGCTCGGCAAATTTCACAATTCCACAAGCGTGTAAACGTAAAACATAAAGCGGGGCGGCCGCAAAGCGACATGAACTAGCACCATTCATAATCATAACCATACTCTCTCGCATTGCCTCGTGTAGCCCTATCCCCTCGATCTGGAGAGTGTGGATTCGGCTTTATATTTTATCTGTTGTTCCGTTCGCTTTTCGTCATTACAATTTACAAGTTGCAATTCAAACTTAAATTTTTGCTAAAGTATGTTAAAAAGAAAATAAATTGTTTTTATTTTTTATATATATATTTTTTTAAGGGATATGGTGATTATTGAAAATAAATATTACAAAATTTCAGATTAATACATACAAAAGAATTACAAAAAGAAAGAAAAAATTACAAAATTTCAGATTAATACATACAACAATGAATGTGTTTCATGACTTACTTCAAAATAGAGACAATAATTCTGCAGTTAGTTTTTTTAATCAATTGTGTAGTGTTTTTTCTAAAAAACCCGCAAAAGTTTTGGATATTAACAAATTAGAACTAATTGATGAAGACCTAATTGATGAAATAAAGAGTCTATCTTTGGATTTTTCAATATGTTTTGGAAAGACTCTTAGAGATTTGAAATGTTCTATCATAGATGAGGAAAATTTGCGAACTCACGATATTTTTTTGAAATACAAGGGCTATAATAAAATAACTGTTTCCTCTGTCAATTTACCACACTCACAACTACAAGACCGTGAATATCTGTCCATTGAAGAAGTGATAACAACATATGTAAACTACATAAAAAGTTTAAGTGTCTATTTAAAAGAATTGGAGAATATAGACAAGCATTTCACTGTAGTGGAACCTGTCAAACCAACTTTTAAAGATGATTATCGAAGAATTGCACTTGGTTTGGTATTGCTTTTTGATTCATCACTTATTTTACTATTACAAAATGTAATATGGAAAAGTTATTTGCAGATGAAAGAGTGTGGTTACATGTAGAAATTACAACTAATGGGTTAGCTACCAATGTCCATTTGGTTGGTCAGTCAGAAGAATGGCATGATAAATTACAAGATAGACTATTATCTTGGGACCACGACAAAGAAATTGTGGAAAATATATTAGCTGTATTTGGTAATTTATAAATTTCAAAATTGTTTCATTTTTTAAATTTCGTTCTTCATATTTATTATTTAAAATATTACATATATATTTTTATTTTTATATATTTGGACTTTTATTTGATTTCTTTATAAAATTTTTTAAATTACAATATTTTTGCAGATTCTGTGAAGACAAAACATTCTTTTAAACAAATAAATATCAATACAGATGTTATTGATACCAATGAATTGCAAACTTTATCATGTGGAATTTGTTTTTGTGCGGAGTTGCCTGGTAATCTTGGTGTACCACAGCCATTATGTCAGAATCCCAAATGCGGTGTCTACTTCCATAAAAACTGTTTATTTCAGGTTGGTATGTCTCTTGTATAAAGATTATTAAAAATGCCCAAAAAGAAAATACAGAAAAGTTACAGTGAGGGTGGTGTTGAAAGTAAAGAGCTTATAGAATTGCCTGTGACTTGCAACCCAAGTGTAGGTGTAAGGGGTTTTTTTTAAGAATGCATTAATGCTTGCCTTCACTGTCGAAGTTCCTCTTTCTACTGATACCAAATAAATCTACCAGTAAAATATTATGCCAGATTATTTAAGCATACATGAAACATTATCAAATATCACATTACTAGTTTTTTCTTAAATATTTTTGTGAAAAATTGTGCCTTTATATCAAATTTTTGATATACATAGTAATTTAAAACATTAATAAAAAAAATTCTTTGAAATTTAATATATAGAATAACATATTTTATCAGTTTGGCTAAGATATTAAGGGGTCATCCATTAATTAGTTGTCTCATATACAGGGGGTAGACGAGTGTGATATTGTGTGATGAGGGGTGGGAAATAGTCCTCTCTTTTGTGTAAATAACAATTTATTATTTAACACCATTCAAAAATATAGTATCAAGATTTGTTTAGAATGCATGAAACAGTAGTTATTCATATATTTTCAATTGATTTGATTTGTGTTACACATTTAAATAATTAGTAATATATGTGCAGTATGCCTTACTTTAGTTGCCCATGGCTTCTGAAGTCACCAACATTAAAGATGGAACTGAATATGTCATTATAATAGCTTAATGCTGTATCTCATTAAATTAAACTAAGGGCTGAGGGGTGTTAATATAGACCATTCCATACATTTTTTTAAATTTATTACTATCAAATATCCATACAAATATATTTCTACATTGATAAAGGCACTACAAAAAACCACGAAGGTTTGTCTCTCGTAAACCCAATTATCGAGTTATTGTGTGCTGAGTTGAATTACTGAAAATAATTTCTTTTCCCCCGAGTGGGAATTGAACCCACGACAATCGCGCTTACAGTAAGATGTACCGCTGTGCCAGGACATCCTATAATTATATTAATATGTTTACTATATTGTTTTCAGTGGTTGGTTGCTTGTGAAGGTGGCCGAGTTCCAGCTTTTGGTGTAGCTAATGGCAGTTGCCCTACTTGTCTACAACCAATTACGTGCAGCGATAAAAATAATTAAAACGTTATTTCTTTATAGTATTTTTGAACGATTTTTATGTAAATAAATAAAAATAACATTTGAACATTTTTATCACATTAACCTCTTTTTATTCAGTGCCTATTAATAGATTTATAGTAAAATATCCACATTTCTTCTACAAATATAGTTTTATAGGGTACTATCGAGGTCAATGTGTGTGAGTGTGAGTGGCCACAAAGTTTGACTGTACACGTGATTGGTTGTGAGTTCGATCCCCATTTGAGGAAAAAAAAAATTATTTATATTACTACACTATATGAACACTAAGGCAAAAATCAGTTTAGATCTCGCAGACTGTACTCTTTTGAGTTACAAAGTTTGACTGTATGTGTGATTGGTTGTGAGTTCGATCCCCATTTGAGGAAAAGAAATATTTATTTATATTTCTACACTATATGAACACTAATGCAAAACTCAGTTTAGATCTCGCAGACTGTACTCTTTTGAGTTTGCTGAGCATCATCTATAAATAAATATATTTTTTTATTTGGATAAATTAAATTATTTATTTGAACAAATTAAACAAAATCTTTAGGTTGACTGAAAGGCATATTGTTTGAAATTTTTTAATATTATTAAAAATTACGTAGACATAATATTTTGTGGTTACATAGAGAATAATTCTGTATAAACTGTTGCGACAATGCTCGCATCAGCTGTTGAACGACAGTTGGCAAAGCATTCACTCGGGAGCCATCAGCACTTTGTAATGGCATGTTGTTGAAAACGTATTCCTACTATGTAAATAATTAGAACAAAAAAAGCAGGTATGAAACGGTACACAAAATCTTTATTTAAATTATATAAACAGAATTCACATGACAAAATAAATGAGTACTGCTCAACCAGCGTCGCTTACAAAATTAATGTTAAAGTTTATTACAACTAGTATTTTATATATAAATCATTTAAATTGCCATGTAAAAATGTAAGGTGTTGACTATCTTTTAAAGTAATTCATCACAAGGGTATACTTTCGTAAGTGCGTGTTGAGAGGCTGGTGCTTGAACCAGGTGCCTCGCCACTTTGCGGACCAGTCTCACGACCAACATTCTGAAATACATTAACAATTATTTAAAATTCTGTTCATATATATAAATTGCATTTTGGATTCGTCGTGGCGCAGCGCCGCAGTGTAGAAACAGGACGATGGTGGGTTCGATTTTTAATCTAAGGAGTGTTCTGGTAACAAGGCAAAGAGCAGCGCCGAGTCCACTCAATGTCTCGAAAACGGGATTGTGTCTAAGGAAACTAGTATATGCTTCACGTCTGCATCTGCAGCTACAGCGTGATGTTAAAAAAATATTGAGAACTCCAAAGTACATAAATCTGTATATGATAGCAATTATTATATGTCACTTTAGACAGATTTCATATATCAGAGTAATTACATATAATATTTCAACAGAGATAGGGCTGGTATTTGTCTGAATATCCTGGATTTGTCCTGCTTTAGAACAGTCTGGGAGCCATCCCGAATATTTTTGTGCTGAAGGAACTCCGAATTGTTGTTAGTACTTATATAGTATGTTATTTACAAAAGTACATAATATAATCACTAATCAGTTGGTTGAATAATTTTGTTCGATTTTGAGTTAGAAAATAGCAAACAATGCGAGTAAATAAATAAATTAAAACAATCTTTCTTATTAGGATTCCGTATCAAAAGAGTAAAACGGGACCCTATTACTAAAACTTCGTTGTCTGTCTGTCTGTCGCCAGTCCGTATCTCATGAACTGTGATAGTCAGACAGTTGAAATTTTCCTAGATAATATATTTCTGTTGCCGCTGTAACAACAAATACTCAAAAACAAAATAAAATAAATATTTAATGGAGCTCCCATATAACAAACGTGATTTTTTAGGTGTTTTTATAAATAATTATGCAGAACTCTTCCTACACGAGTCCAACTTCATATATTCTAAAAAGCATTAAAGATATATGTTATCTATATAAATTTATTACTGTCTCATGACAAACACAAGAATTAATTATATATTTTTTACAAAACATATTTTATTTTAATAATGTTTAAGTGTTTAAGAATATTCAGATTTTATATTTCTTTATAAGCTCCCAGGAATATGGAAATAAATTAATGTTATTTATGATACATGATAAATTTCAACACAACTCTATTCAGTAACAGAAGGAACAATGCAATGAATAATGTAATGTAACAAATAATATCTTTTTAGTTTCATCCCAGTTGTATCCCATATACAGGATACAGCATGATATAGCAGGATTTTGCAGGGTATGCAGAGGGAAGCTAGTGCAAAGATATTTCCTTTTTCATTGCGTGTTTATTGCGATAGTAGCGGAGTTCAACGCCGTGCTTGTTTTGTACGTGTCTTATTACCTGAGTGAGGACATGAAAACTATTGTATTTTCCAAATAGGGATCGAACCCAAAACGAAAAACGCCGCGTAAGTCAGCTGTGCCAAGAGTGTGGAGGAAGGGTACTCAAGATTTGTATAGATTTAAAAGAAATAATCACAGAAAGAATACTAATTACGAAAAAATTGTAACTGCTCATAAGAGAAATGTATAAATACCTTAACATGTATTTGATTTTTGAGCATGGCAGCACGTAAGATTAGCATAGAAGTCCGTCGTTGATATTCTTTACCCATTGCTAGACTTCTTTCAAAAGTAGTACTCCTCTGGTCTACATCTTTAGCATACAATATTTTATTATGAGAATCAATGCGTGCTTGAATTTGCCCGTCGAGAATTAAGTGCATAAGCTCATCCTCAAGAGCATTTACTGTACAGTTAAAGGCAGCGGCCATTAGACACATGTCAGCAGAGAGATATGGGCTGAAGTATTGAATTAGCGCTCTATTACGAATCATCATGTACAAAGTATTTAAATGTGGTGCTAAATACATATCTAAAAGTAGATTGTCTCGAATCTCATCCAGTAACCTCAAGCATGAAGCATATTTGGATTCATAAAATTTAAAAATTATGTCTCGTAACTGAGGTTCTAGCTCTAGGAATAATTTAAAAGAACTGCTAACTATAACTTGCTTTTGAAGCTCAGACCTGTCAAAGGTTGCCAACGCACAAAGTCCTCCGTATACTGCTATGTTGTTGCTACTGAGTAGTTCTGGATAATCACAATGGTCAATGCTGGCGGCTAGGAAATGTTTTGCAGCTGATTTATATTTCTTTGTTGCTAACTCTGCAAGCCCAGCTGCACATTTTAAGCGAGTCAGAATAGCTTGATTAGAATCTTTCCCTGAAGCTTCATTAAAGTCCGGAGTTCCTTCTGCTTTTGATACAAAATTTAGAACATGTGACCAATTTTGTAAATACACTGACACTTTAACTACATTGAGGCACATCATTATTACATGCTTGCCGCTTGTGCAGTAATCACGAGCTCTAGAGTAACATTTCAAAGCACTAGTAAGATCTCCACAGTCCAAATAATGATCCCCTAAATCATCATGCCCTCTTCTAATGCTTTCTTTTATGGAATTAGTTTTGTAATTTTTAAGATCTGTATCTAATTTTTCCAACTTTATGGCAGCTTTCTTTGTTTTCGATTCCACCCATATTGAGTCCAGTACAGGTATGTCTTGTGAGCCCATTTGGACTGCTACATCGGGCAAGCCTGCTGTGGCTATAGCTTCAGCAAGTTTTTTATGAAGAGATTGATATAGACTTACATTGTATGTGGTCATAACGTAAGAAATTGCCATTTTGAGTGCCTCTAATCTTAGAGAAGGACAATGATCTGCTACAAACATTAATCTGTATAATCTAGCAAAGCCAGTATACGAAGCAGCATAAGTTTCCAAGTCTAAGGTGGGATTTTCAACCACATAACGCTCTGTCTCATTGTTTTCATTATCTTCAAGTGGAACATCCACTTGCATAGGCTCCGCCGGATGCTAAAAGTATGAAATTTGTTAAACACTAATTCATTCTGTCGTTAACTTTATAGCTTTTTATATATCAAATGAATTACATCTAAAGTAATATGTTTCTTACCATTTCGATCATTTTATTGGAATAAACTTGAGTTATAAAAGAAAATAAGTGAATTCCCTTGTCAACGCAGGAAACCAACCTAGAACACAATGTATATATATCTCCTTTGATGTTTTAAATAAAGTTTATTGCCTATTTTATGAAAAATCACTTTATTTACAACTTTAATAAATAAAATTTACAGAAAATAATTATTATCAAAATACCTTTATCATTACGTTTCTTTTTTGCAGCGGCATTTTTCTTTTTTGACGATGAAATACGGGGTTGCTGTATCCAAAATACATAGATAAAATAGTGAATAATGATTATTATTTAATAACAAAAATACTGATTACAATAATATTAGAAATGTACAAAAATCGTACTAAATTTTTTTTGTAATAATATTATATAATAAATTATTATAAATAAATTCTTTGAGCATAATTACGTATTGATAATTACATTGAGATTTCATTACTTTTCGCAGAGAAATGAACAGCTTCATTGACTTAGCTGGCTTTTTACAATATATTTTTTGTGAGATTTCACTTATTTTTGTAGAAAGCAGTTTATACTTGATTAGTTTAGCGGAGTTATTACTGCCATAAATCAGAGTAGGTAGGATTGACAACTAAATCAGACATGGCGTGCAAATCGTGGAATAATTAGGTTTTGTTACTAGATTTGTATCTATTTATGAGGCGTAGCTTTTTTTAGTTCTCTTTCTTTTCTTTTTCTCGAAGATTCACGAAAAATTGTAGCTACTGTACTTGTACAGTATTGCCTATTCACGCTGTTTAATTATTCTTTTAGATGGTTTCGGTGGATCAATTTCTGAAAGAACAAAGCGATATTCACGCCTAAGCCAGTTAGTTGTAGTCAGTGATCGCTGATGCTTGAGCTTTTATGTTCTTAAAACCAACATTTATTAGATTCATCCCATGAAACTGTTACCACCATACCCACGCGAAGGTAGTCTTCGCTTTTATTATTTTACTAAAGTGCTTAATGTAATTTTAGCACGTTAGTAATTTCTTTTTCATTTCAAGACATTTTCATGTCTTCCAAATTCTAGCCGAGCAATAGCCTAACCTTAATAAGGGTTCTTCATCAGATACTCAAGACCTTAAATTTTTCATCAAAAGAAGAGTCCCATGACACTAAATAAATTTTGTCAGTAAGTATGTCGACATCTATAATAGTTTGGTTCTCTTATAGTTTCTCTTGAGGGTCACCAGGTACTTCAGATCTTCGGTGCTACTACATTACATACCCATAGACACAAATCCTACCCCTGTACCAAATTTCAGTTCTCTAGGCCTTAGGAAAATACTACCTAGTTTTATTTTGATAATTAATGAGTGGGTTTCACACAATCAGTGTCGAAATACAATGCAACTTTGCTTTCGTCTAACTTCGGAAATACAAGTTTGCAATTTTGAGGTTCTGGCGTGTGCTTGTAGCTTACTAGAATAGGATAATTTAAAACCTCTATATCTATCCCGAGGACCTCAAATAGAGATACGAAAATATGCCAAAATGGTATCAAAAAAGGTACGACAGTGTTTTGTTTCGCGTTCGACTTGGCGGCGGCACTGCTTTGCCCCCAGATGTTTTTTTGTTATTTTTTCGAACATGAGGTTCATGTTCGCCCCTAGAGGGCCCAGATGATTGTACCTATATGAAAATTTCTTAAACACTTGGAATTTTTTAGTACGCATGTGTAAGTTCTGTCATTTGTTATTGATAACAGAAATCTGACGTACGTTTTGAGTGCAATTGTTATTAATATTATTATTCACCAATACGTGCTTATCTACATATTTTTTACAAAGAGTAGTAGTGACAAGCATTCATATAAGAGCACAACCGCAGCAACATAACTAAACAGTACGGAAATAGGGAACAATTTATATAATTTAATTTGAATGTATAATTTTACAAGTTGAATTTATAATTTAAAAAACTGTGTTGTATTCAGTTCTTTGGTCACATAAAATAACGATTATACTATGAGTAAGTATATTCTTAGTTATATTCATCACAACATAATATTGTTTACCTAATCTAATTAATTTCATTATTATAATAAAATAAATATTTGTTTATTATTTTAATAATAAAAAGCACAATTTTGGCCACCATGGATTCCCAACGAAAGTAGGTTGGCACAGTGGAAAAGATCTATACATCTATACCTAGCTATAATAATATTACTCATCGCTGCCTGTACATGGTAGACAAATGACAAAATCTATTATTGAGGATGTTAGTCAATAAAATAGAACTCAAAGCAATATTTATTAATATTAGTTAATAGTTTTGCCTGCTTGCTTGGTTGTGCACGCTAATCTCAAAAACGGCTTAACCGAATTAAATGTAGTTTTCGCTACTTTATTTTGGCAAACTTATTTAACTTATATCGTTAATAGTTAGAGAGAACGAAGCAAACGCTACGGTCTCTGCATACCTTTTTAGTCTCGTCCACTGTCATCATCCTCTTAATACATGGTCTTCGAGGGTCCATATAATTTTTTTAGGTGATTTCCCTCCAGTATTTTTGATACTGTGTTTTCGAAGGTCAACCGAGGTTTTCCCCTATATCTGTTTCCGGCTTTTCCTTCATACCTTTATCACTTCTCCTTAAAAAAATTTTTTGCCATTTTTCTTCACTCATTTGTCAACGTGTCCAAACCAAATGAGCATGTTATTCTTCATTCTTACCGTGACATCCTCGCAAGTACCTGTCATTTTGTGTATCTCTTCATTGCGGATCCGACCAGCTAAGCTGACTCCGCATTTCCTAGGAAGAGATCACATCTCCGCGCCATTTATCTTTCTTTCATTCTTCTTCTGTGATACCCACGTTTCGCTGCCGTATACCAGCGTCGGTGCCAACAGTGCATTGTGCAGCTAAGGCATCAATGCAGCTAAGGCACCGTTAACCCTGCTACCGTCAGCATTTACCTTTCCGCTTCCATCTCTACTGAACATACTTCCCAAATCCCAAACATACCCCTCCACTTGCTCTAGGCCGTCGTAGCGCATGGGCACAAAGGTGTGAATGTAACGCGACCGTTGTGGGTCCGGTCCCCACTCTAGGGAATGAATTGTTATTTATTAAGATTCTACTTTCACACCTATATCACTTTCTTTAAAATTTATATTATAAATTAATTTGTTCAACAAATTGCTACAAAATGACTTTTTAATTGAATTGACTGATACTTTGGTTTTCAATGTATGATCTCATATATCTATACATTATATATATAATGTAATGAATACATTATATATATAATGTATTCATTACAAATGAATACATTATATATATTGTATTAAAAATTATAATATTATTACATTACGAAAGTAATTTAAATAAGAAAATAAATAATTGTATTATTCAAGCGGGCGAAAATGTGAGCGGGTCGCTAGTTAAAAATAAATTATAATATGTACCTACCTATACAATATAATGATAGTGTAAAGGGCTTGATAACAATAAAGAGGTAAGTATATAAATAAAACTTCAATCGATATAAGTAGTTAACTTTGATTGCATTAATAATATAAATATATTTAAATTATTATTAATATTGTTTCTTTGATTTTGTAACAGATTTTATAACATCAACGTAAAGTAATATTGTTCTTTATATCTGGAGAAAATTGAGTGATTAAGGAAAGCTAAAATTGTATTATTATTGAAATTTACTTATTAATATTTAAACAGTGTAATCATTTAATTACTTATATCTAAATATAATAATTACTGAAACAAGATTGTAATAATTATGTATAATATATAATACGTACGTACATTAGCCATAAGAAACTGAAAATATACTGTTATTTTTAGCTGGCGCTGACTCGTGGGGATAGAAGTGATGTACATGAGTGTTTCTAAAGCAGTAGAGCACCTACTCCTGTGCCTGATAAACGACACTCTTATGTAACGTTTGTTTTGACTGAATTCAATTTTTACTTATATTTTTTAAGTGATTTTATTAATTGTATTAAAAATTTCCTAGGTTACTCATACCTTCGAATTATTGGATTCAAATCATCAGTATGAAGGCGATTCTACTTTTTATATCCATTTATTTTTTATATTGTGAAGGTGCTGTTGTAACAAGGAAAAATGAAGTTAATGAGAGACCGATTATTGGAATTTTATCTCAAGAACAGTCTTATCATCTCAAAACAAAGTACACCGAAGAAAACTATAGAAGTTATATAGCAGCTTCGTACGTTAAGGATGTAGAAGCATCAGGCGCTAGAGTGGTTCCTATCCTGTAAGTTTTTACATTTTTTTCTAATTGTAAATCAAAATTTTGGGCAAAATTTGAGCGTGTTGACTGTTGAGTGACGGGACTCAACGCAAGGAAATGAAAAAGTTAAGTATTTCCTTGCGTCCAGTGAGAATCGAACCGACAACCTGTCGTGTTTACAGTCGCACGCTTGTGCCCCTCCGCCACGACTGGCTTCTAAGTATAATATACAAATATTAATTACGCTTTTTTTATTATTACAGCATTGGAAAAAATCGCGACTACTATGAACAGCTGATGCGAAAAATAAATGGGTAAATAAATGAACATTTATAATTATTCTACATGACTTTAAATAAAAAAAAAAATTAAATCAGCTTTACGCTATATCCCGCATATGGCTAGGTAGGCAGAAGAAACCTAAGTAAGACATTCCCTTCTCCAATTTCCGCTGAATTTTTCGAGACGTGTGTTGCGTGGCCAAACTCAACGCCGCCGGGCTTTTGCCTTGGTACCAGAGCCAAGAAATGAAAATAGTAATTAATAATAATTCATTTCTCAAGTGGTGCTTTAATAAAATTCTAATAAAGTTACGTAATTAGTACTATTATTTAAGTAAATTTAAATAAATGTAAATACTAGTTACCGCCCGCAACTTTCATTTTCGTAGACTTTATGATTCTTGCTATCATAATTTGACCACCTATCCGTGCGTAAGTACTTCCAAAAGAAACAATTATTCTAGTGATGTAGGCAAAATTTTCTTTTAAGAATACCACATATAATTTTTAAGCTTAAAATTTTTAATACTAAACTAAGCAGCTAAAGTGGGGGCCATAAAAATACATGTATTATATTATCATAGATTTCATTTTAATTTTCAGTGTTCTTTTTCCTGGCGGCGCTACATACTTTAACAATTCCAATGGTTATGCCGACGCTGGCCAGCATATATATGAAATAGCGACAGAATTAAACAAAGCTGGCAATTACTTCCCTATATTTGGTACCTGTTTGGGTTTCGAGCTGATGATAATTTTAGCTTCTGGACGTTCTGAAGAGGAAAATAGAGTCAGCTGCAGTTCGCATTCCAATCGCCAGCTTCACTTTGATTCCGGTATTATTATTATTATTTTTTTTGACAAAGGAAATTTAGTCTCAAGTCTTTGTTTTCCATTTTTATCCGAATTCAAATTTTCTTGGTGCGAATTATACTCTTAACCATCACGTGTACCTACAGTTAGACGCTATGACACTGCCCGAGGATAGCCTCGTTTTTTATTTATTTATTTTTATTAAATATATCATTTCCTCGAGCTGGCTTTATTAATTTATTTTGAAATTAAAAAAAACGTAAGATATAGGTATCTAATGAGTTCCCTTGTGATTAAAAAGAAGTAATGAATAATTCTTTATACTGTGATTTTAAATTTCTTTAAGTATGTATTATGTTGGCAGTGTTTTAAATGAAAAGTGATTAAGACATGTTTCTTCGCATTCTTACAGATTTCTTATCCAGCAAAATGTTTAAGGATGCTCCAAATTATGTAATTCATATTTTACAAAATAAACAAGTTACTGTAAATTCTCATCAATTTTGTATACTGGATGAAGTAAGCGCCTTAGTTTATTTCTTATCTTGTTTTTTTTCTCACTGTATCGCAGAGGAAGAAGGGACCTCAAGTAACTAAAGCCATTCAGTTCACATACACTGTCCAATATTCAAGATGCCTTTGTCGTACCAGAGGAAGGTTAACATAGAATACAAATAATTAATTTCCCCTGAATAGGGATCGAACCCACAACCATAGCGCCAATTTTTTTCTCTTTTATTTAGCTTTACGCTGTATGTTGCACATAACAGGACAGGCAAAGCACACTTGGAAACTTACTGTTAATGTTAGGACACTCCGGTCCATCCAGTTTCTGTAGCATATAAATATAATTGTATTGATTATAATAATTCATATCGTTCGTTATGAAAACGAGGAAATGGAAATATTAAATACTAGCGGCCCGCTCGCGGCTTCGCCTGCGTGAACTACGTTATTATTAATTTCTGTCTCCATGACTACCTACGTCATATAAGTGACGTCCATGTAAAATTTGAGACTCCTAGCATATGTAGTAACGAAATTTCATACAAACTTTCAACCTCAAAAAAACCCCTTAGAAGTCGAATATTGTAAATTCCCGTCTTAGCGAGCACCTACGTCCTATAAGTAACTCCTATGCAAAATTTGAGAGTCCTAGCACTTGTAGTTTCTGAGATTTCGTGATGAGTGAGTGACCTTTCGATTTTATATATATAGATTCCGTTCCCCCGAGTGGGAATGTAACCCACAATCGTCAGGTTTACGCAGGCTGGTGTCCCTGCGCAACGACGCGATGTAGACCTGGCGCAAGGCGCGATGTAGCATGAGCGGTCTCTCCTTATATTATGTTATAGTTATTTAAGATAATTAGGTACTAAGATTGATATACTTCGGTAATAGCCTCAATAACAACAGACCTATGGTAATGTAAGCAATGACGAAATAAGTACAGTGATTTTAAATAAAAGCTTATAATTGATATATTTTTGAGTATAATTGTGTAAATTTGCGTTTACTTGTTTTTGTTGTTGTTGTTTTTTACAACTTTTTTTAAAATTTTAGAATATAAAGTTACACAAGCTGGATAAACAATGGCGTGTGACATCCCACAGTACAGATGACAATGGCAAGGAATTCATTTCTAGTATTGAACATAAAAGGTACCTACAACATTATTTAGTAGTATAGGGGTAGTATAGGGGTAGTATAGGGGTAGTATAGGGGTAGTATAGGGGGAGTATAGAGGGAGTATAGGGGTAGTATAGGGGGAGTATAGGGGTAGTAGTAATAATAAACATTTTTTACATTAAAAACGTTTAATACGTAAAAGCACGGTTGTGGTTTAGATTTCAACTCGTGGTAGGTGCCAGCCAGCTGCCAGGTGGTAGGCGCGCATGGTCTTTTAATGTGTTATCTTACATTTTTTAAATATATGATCAACTAAAAAAAGTTTTATAGTAGAATAGTTGAAAAATATTTTCACTAACTGAAAGTTTACGGGCTATATATTATTTAGGTATATATATACTTTTGTATTTTTTAGGTATCCATTTTATGGAGTCCAGTTTCATCCTGAAAAAAGCGCCTTTGAATGGAAAGCATCCAAAAGCTACCCTCACACAGCAGAGGCAATCAGGGCTAATCGTTATTTTATGGAGTTTTTCGTAAGAGAATGTAGAAAAAACGTTCACAGCTTCCCTTCGGATGAAGAAAAGGAGTATCTTATTTACAATTATCAGCCACATTACACGGGACTCGTTGGCAGTGCTTACTTGCAGTGTTATTTCTTTGAACCAAGAGGAGATGTTCAGCGAAATTAAAAAACTATGATTATTGACCCAAAAATATTTATTTTTAGAATATACGTATTCTATATTAGGTGTAGTATGGCAGGGTATTATATAGTAAAAATTAATTATATAGTAAAATTATATAGTATTATTTAGTATTAATTAAATTATATAGTATTATTAATATTATATAGTAAAAAATATCCCCCAATAGTAAGTTTCCTCATATGTGTAACAGAGATGTAATAGATGTAAATGTTATAAGTAATAAAGAATTTTATGTCAGCGTTCGTTTTATTTAAAAAGTTTGAAACAATCAGAAAAAAATAATAATTTAAAATAAATAATTGGAAAATTATTGTTGATATTTTATAATTACTATATTGAAAATACTCTTAATTATCAGAAGGACATTTTGTTTGATCAAAATTCAAATAAATAAATAAATCAAAGGAGTTTTGGTGGTTCTTGAAATATTAAAAAAAATAAACCTTACTGGCCATAACTAATGCAGCCTCGTTCTATAATTAAATAGATTATTATGTTATAATGCCGTCGATCAATGGAAAAGCGTCTAATTGTCAAATCGGAGGTTATTTATTAGTTCATTTCTAATCACAGCCCTGAGTTTAGTTCTGTTGACTAGTTATAATTAATAAGTGTAGAGACCACTTCTTAAACGTACGTATGAATATATTTATAATAAAATCGAGCTATATATGATAAATAATTAATATAAGTAATACGTTTTTTATTTTAGTCAAGTGTAATCCACGTTTAAGTAAAGTTCATTATTTCCAATCGAATAATATTATACATATAATTAATCAAGTCTCATGTAAATAGCTGTAGGCAGCGGCTATGTGAGGTCGGGTCTTCGCCCTTCGAACGTGGTTGATGCCCGACGGAGAGAGCTCGAGGCTGTGTGTTTTCTACCACACACTGTTAATAGTTTATATGTATAGTATTATTAGGTACTTGACATAATTCTTTTGTTATGCGATATTTGCATAACAAAAATGTAATATGTGTATCTATATTATTTTATTAATAACAATTGCTTTGTTTATTTTACAATAATTATGTTTTAAGTTGTTTATATAAAAACAATTTTTTATTCAATTTGAGATCTATAGACAACTAGCTGTCCGCGGCTTTGTCTGTATCACCTGCATGATTATGTATTCTATTATAAACAATAGGCTGACTTTATGGCCTTTTACTTGTATAAGCCACTCGTTTTGTTTCAAACTTACAGCAAGCAAGTGCAAAGAGTATCAACACTCCGTTCTCCGTTCTTCACCAAAATTCGTGTTACTACTGTTGCGGTCAACGCCACCCTTTCTGCGAGAAGAAAAAAATCATTACTTACTTGACTGGCTAGCAAAATCAAAATGTTCTTTATTCAATTAGGCCATTACGAACACTTTCGTCAAGTTACACAGAAATGTCAGTAATGTCAGTTCTACAGGAAGCTATAACCGGCTCGGAAAGCACTTCTACTGAGAGGAGCCGGCAAAAATCCAATAGATGCTCTTTTCAAAATATAATTTACAAGAGAAATAGCTATAGGCATTAGTTTCCCGAGTGAATATGTTTGATTTGTATAGCAATACATATTTTTACTATTTTTTACATATGAAATTTTGTTGGAAGTAACAAATATGGACGATGCGAGGAAGGAAATCCTACTCCAAGCGAACGGAGTCGCGGGTGCTGTTATTGATAAATAAGCTAAGTGATGACGTTCAAAACTAAGGTTTTTGAACCCAGTCCTTATTATAAATTTAATAGCTTAAATAGCCTTTTGTGGTTGGTAAATTTCTATAGCAGTGTCTTCAAAATTATATTCATAATTGATTTATATTCTGCAAAAAGATATTTAAGTGAATAATAGAAAACGATTAAGACTCGAGGCCGTTGTGGCGCAGCGGCTAAAGGGTGTGACTGTAACGCGACGGTCGTGGGTTCGATCTCCGCTCGAGGGAGTGAGTTATTATTTATTAATATATTCATTTCTTCGCTCTGGCACTGAGACAAAAGCGCGGCGTTGAGTTCCACCACTTAACACGCACTGCGAAAAATTCAGCGGAAAGTGGGGAGTGAAACTTAGAGTTAAGATACTCCGTTCCTTACTTTCCACCATTCGAGGCATTGCGTGTTGACTTGCGGAGCTGAACGCCGCGCTTGGATTTTTTACCAGACCGAATAAATAAATATATTTATTTCCCTGAGTGGGGAATCGAATCCACAACCCTCGCATCTACAGACGCTTCTATGTTTTAATTTTAATTTTCATTACCCGGCATAATAAATTCAGAAAACAATATACTTATAGAAGATTGAAAGATTATGAGGAAAAGAACAAATATTATTATAACTTTATTAAGCACCAAATAGAACTTTTATTCATATCAAATTTATTTTATTTCTTTGTGTCGTTGACCCCAAGGCTAATATCCGGAGGATCTTCTTTAAAAAATGCTTTTATCTTGAAATGGTCGCCAATAGCGGTCGAAAATAATTTTATAAGTATTTTTTTCTATGGACGTAAGGCATTATATAAATTTTCTTTTATATAATAACTGTAATGGAGAATTAAAAAATAATATTAGTAATTAATTAATTATTATGAATATTTTTTTATTATTAATTATTATTATTTTTAATTAAGTGGAATCTAAAATATATTTTAAATAGTAAAATATATTTCAAATATGGATCTATTTTAAGCCACAGTTTATAGTTCAAATAGTTTTACGAATAATTAAATAAACACCACAATCATTTGAAAGCTACGGGCTCCAGCCTGTGATTGTTAACGCGACGTGAGTTCGATTCCCACTCGGGGTAATTAAATATTTAATATTTTTTTTACACACAATGCCTCCGGAATTCGGCAGAAAGTGGGGAACGGAGTGTCTTAACACTAGTTTCCCTCTGCCTACCCTGCTATGTGCGGGATACAGCGGGAAGCTGATTTATTTCATTTATTTAATATCGCGACGACTTTACCTTACCTTCAATGATACTAGATCCAGTAATAGATATATTATATTTAATATTCCGGTCGTCGGCATTAATAATGAAAAGGATTGTGAGGAAAAAAATATCGAGTTATTAGCTTAGTAAAAAGTTTATTTCGTTATTTATTTTAGTTCACTGACTTCTTCATAGATTTTTTTTTATTTTCGTATTTATCTCATATAGATGAGAATGATTTCGCTCAAAATTTTCCGCATTTCCAAAAATAACGCTGTCGCTAACGGTCTACTATAAAAAAAAATGTAAGAATAGCAATTTATATATAGAGGGAACCTAGTTTTAGGGCTATTAGTTTTTAGGATTTAACCACAAATGTATAGAATATCTGAACTAGTACTACCCGTAGAGATACTATCTGCCAAATTTCATAATTCTAGGTCAACCGGAATACCCTCTGAATTTTGATTCCTTTTAGATATACACGTTTTTTGCAATATAAACGGCCATATATTTTTTTCTAAGTAAATATAGTAATATGTTTTTGTCAGGAAATCATGGGACAGTAGTATATGGTTTGAATTTTAACTCGATATCTCCAAAGTTATAATTGTAGTTCAATTGTTAATTTTTATAAGATGTGCTTCGCGTTGACTTACAATCCTGAAATTGGTGCGGAACCGTCGCTGGGTGGGTTTGACTCGCACTTGATCGGTCTGTTTAATATAGTAGAACAGCAAAACGTTATAATTTTAAGAGATTTATTTTTCTATAATTACAACGAGCTAAGTGAGCGAGAGCCAAGTTCCCCTTTTTTATCGTCGGGTACCTGTAGCCTTGCAGAAATTTGTAAGAGGACGAATATCAAGTTCAATCAATCACATTCAAGTCTCATGAATGCGCCAGATAGTCTTTTTTACACCTTCTTTAGTCTTCCGCATTCAGCAAGAAACGGGGACTACTTTTTTTAAGCCACATAATTTTCCCATAACTACCCTTTAGGAACGGCTACGACCAGACAATTTAAAACAATAACCGTAGTTTGTAAAATACTTTTGGCAATCTTGATAATATAAGCAGGGGTTTCTATTTTTAGTACGTTTATTTCTGGATTGGACGGGATGGGCACAATTGGTACTCATTGACGCGAACACATTGATCGGAGCGACTGCAGCAGCCTCTGACCTGATTCTCACGTTCAATGAAAATGATTATTTATTTATTTATATGAATTGCCAAAAAGAGAAGAGATTAATTAATAATTTATTAGGCTTTATACACATCTACATACTATTGATGTAGCAATAAAAATATTTTTGTTTATTTTTTCGTTTTTTTGCGAAGATTCTGGCATTAAAAATATTACTTATAATAAGTTACTAATATGTAATTTATATTTAGTTATTATAAGATATATTAGTAAAAAATATATTAAAATAATATGTTATTAAAAAAAGTTTTAATACAAATTATATATGAATGGAAGATATATTATACACTTAAGTCGATTTTCTAAATCTATACATAATTTTATACATGCAGGCCTTTCAGGGACGCTATCATGCGCTCCTGCAGCGCGGCAGGGGTCTTCGACCGAGCGACCTAGTTTACAGCGCTGACGTCACAGCTACGCCCCCATGACGTCACGCCGAGCCTCCGCCATTCCATTCAAAACTGGATCAGCCCCGCAGATACCGCCCTCCACCTCACCTGTAAAGACCACGAGGTCACAGTGATATAAATATATTGCTTGAGGTCATTTCTTTTTTATATTGTGACTACGAAAGGTCATAGGAAGTGGGGAAGGTACACGTAAAAAAAGTAAAAGAATATTATTATTTACTGTATTTTTTATATGCCTCGTACTTTGTACAAAAATCCAACTCTACAAAATTTATTTATTTACATGAGATTTACAGGTTTAATGTGTCTAAATCTATACTTATAATAAAATCGTAACGGATCGGTGTCTGTACTTGGAGATATAAAAGAAAAATGTTATTGGGGGGTCCTTAATTAATGTAATAGAACCCCAAGCTATGATATTTAAATTTTTTTGTCTGTGCATTTGTTCACGCAGTTTTCACTATTGGATTCCGGCAAGCTTCTCTTAACATTTAGTGTTTATTTTATTCCAATGAGTACACAAATAATAAAAGTTATATTAACATAAAATAAATGTTTTATCGAATTGGCTAAAACTTTAGCAACGAATATATGGATATTGTCTTTAAAATGATAATGTTATAATATTACGAAAGTAATTGAGATGATAAAAAGACTATTTATGTTGTGCAAGCGGGCGAAACCACGTGGGGGCTACTAGTTTTTAATATAACTGAATTCTAATTATGTTTTGTTTTGTATACATACTCGGAGGTGTGTTAGATTTGTAAATAGATGATGTTCACATCATCTATTAAGTACCAAAGTAACAAAATTTTCAGAAAGTAAAATATAGTAAATAAAATAAACCAAAAAAATATAATTTTAACTAACATTACATAATTAAATTTATTTAAAAAAGAACATGTTAAATAAAGACCTATTTTATTGAGATACTTATTTAATTATTATTAATGAGCCGTAAAATTTAAAAATAATTCAATCAACTGAAAGATACTTATATAAGAGTATGCTAGCAAACACTGTTTCTATTTAAAGCTCATCCTTGACACGGAAACATGCGGGGGTCATGCCCTTTAGAGTAGATTCTGCAGAAATAAAGGCCTTTTCGAAAAGCTTTTTAATTTAGTTTAGTATGAAGTTAGACTTTTAAGTAATAAAAAATGGTATTACAATCTCTTTAATAATTGTATTTAGTAAAATAAAGATATTCCCATAACTAAAACAGTATGATTAAATATTTCAAATTTAGTTTTTTTATGATATTTTTAGCAGGATTTTATTCTAAGGATATTATAGAATAAGAAATTTGTTTATGTTATTATTTTATTTATAATATTTTTAGCGCAAAAACAAAGTTTAATATCTTGATAGATAAATTTAATATCTGGGTTTTAAGATTGAAAGAATATGTAGTTTGAGATTTCTTTCCCACTTAGTGAAACAATACTTAGTTATACTTTAAAAATATATAATTATGTTTCCACAAGTCACATTAGAACTCACATCGGTTCTCATTAAAACGTTTCCGTTCCCCACTTTCCGCCTGAAATAGGCATTGACTGTTGAGTGGCAGACCTCAATGCCGCGCTTTGCCTCGTTACCAGAACAAGGAAATGAAAATATTAAATATTTCATCTCCTCGAGTGGGAATCGAACCCACAATCTGTTGCGTCTACAGCTGCACAATTGTGCCCCTGGGCCATGACGACCTCGTTACTCTAAATAATTGTTTTAAAATGATGGTGCATTCAAATTTATTATTATTATCAATTTGAGGCCGTCATGGTGCAGTGGCGCATAAGCATGTGACTGTAAAAGCGACGGCTATAGGTTGATTTTCACGCGGAGGAATTAATTATTATTTATGAATATTTTCATTTTTTCGCTCTAAAATACCACGAAAATTTCGATTGATTGTCTTAACACTTTCCCTCTGCATACTCAGCTGGGGTACAGCGTGAAGTTATAAAAAGAAATTGTAACCCAATTTATAAGATTCTAAATCGTACTATTACATATTTAACACATGTGCTCGATAGTACCTACTCCATTTTCTATTTCAAAGAACTCGAGTACTCTACATCCACTTAGTATTTTGAGGGCGAGCATGCTCTTGTATGAACAAAACAATATGCCCACGCCTCGATTGTGTCGCAGAGGTTTTCTTTTTTCTATGCTGTAAAGATATATATACATATTTTGAATCATACACAGCATAGAAAAAGAAAAGCCAATTGTATTTTTTCAATGTATATTTATAGCAAGTTATACAGAGGTAACCTTGAGTTAAAATTTTCCGTTACTTGAATTCTAGAAGTCGTAGTTGGTAGAAGATTCCTTGCGCGAGAGAAGAAATTAAGGTAAATAATTCCCAGAGTGAGAATAATTCATTATCCAGAACTACCACGTCTACAAGCAGATGCTGTTTCTCTGCGCCACAAATGCTATAAGGTGAAATCATCCAAAAAAATCATTCTGTAAATTTGAAATTTTACATTACATTATACGTACGGTGGCCGCAGGGGCACAAAGGTGTAACGCTACGGTTGTGGGTTCGATCCCCACTCGGAGGAATGTCTTATTATTATTTATACTAAATTTAATATTTTCATTTCTTCGGTCTGGCATCAAGGCAAAAGCCCAGCGTCGAGTTCCGCCATTCAACACGTAATACCTCGAAATACTCAGCGTTCCCTCTGCCTACCCTGCTAAATGCGGGATACAGCGTGAAGCTGACATTACTTGAACCTTGTTCAATTTAAATCCCAGAACTGCTGATCAGGTTAGTATATCTTAAATGACGAAAATAATCGTTATTTTTGTTATATTTGAAGGTACATCCTTAATTTATTTTTAAGTTAGTTTAAGAATGACATTATTGTATACTAAGTCCATTAATCTTTGCAATGGATTGTGAAGCACGTATTTAGGTCGTGTAGACTTCTAGGGTACTAAAATTTAAAAGCATGAAAGGGCGTGACACGACCTAGTCCTAGATCTTTTGATTATGAGTTTTAAGTATATTTCTTCACCATCTACCCCCATTTAAAGCTCTAGCATACTACGTTATAGTAAATGCACTTAGGGTTAAGACACTCTGCTCTCCATTAACAATAAATAATATATGTAGATACAAACTTATAAATATTTGCTTAAGCAAGGTAACAAGACAAGATTATAAATATAAGCATTTTAATTTTAGTATTAGCATTTTTAATCAATATTTCTTTACCAAACTTGTGTCATCCCATGAAATGCAAATAGCGGTGATGGTGCGTCATAACAACATCGAAACATTGTGTTAATTGTCTAACTCATTAAAGGGACTACGTAGATAATTTTTTTACGTAAATTACTGTAATTAATAAATATAATTACAAAATTACGTGTATTTGAGTACGAATATTACGTAAATTTTGGAAATATTTTAATAAGAGTATGAATAAAACATAGAATATTGTAGAAAGAAATATTAAGCAAAACATAATAATGTGCTACTAAATTTTCGCATTAAGGTGATTTTTTTTCAGATTCTCGCTTTATCCCGCATATGACATGATAGACAGAGGGAACGTAGTGTTAAGCCACTCAGTCCTGCGGAACTCAACGCTGCGCTTCTGCGTGGCTACTACAGCGAAGAAATTCAAACATTAACACATAATAATTCATTCTTCCGAGCGCGAATCGAACCCAGAACCAACATCTGCGCCGCGATGGCCTCGATTAATATTAAATATAAGATAATATACGGAATTAACACCTTTACAAATGGAATCCCAATAGAATTTCCAAATGTGCACGAGTTGAGGCACAAGTATCTCAGGCTGGGTGAATCACGTTGGGGCTCCCGTGGCCACAGATATAAATAACCGCACATTATTCTTCGCGTTTTAGTCATAACTACAACTAGCTAAAAAATCAATTAAAACGTTTCAAAACACGGGACAAGAAATATCTTGTAATCATTTATGGAAGCTATGTAAATGTCGAAAACACGTTTCATTATGTTTTTAAAATATAATATTGCGTAAATAGGTACTTATATTTTTTCAAAAATATATGTTTTTTAAAACTATTTCGTTTTAGTTTATTATATAACCCGTAATCCTTTGAAGAAAAGTAATAATTTTTAATATTAAAATTAAGTAGCTGGATAATATTTGATTGTATACTAAATATTAAAAAAAAATCTTGTACACGAATTTTTATTTAGTGGGATTCGAACCCGCGCCTCTTGGAAACCGTCATAGCGCTCTGATCACTAAGCCATATGTTGACGTTACGTTAAATATTTTTCGGTCCTTAGTGTGGAATAAAATGTAAGAAATGTTAAAAATATGCAGATATAAGATGTTTTTTGATCCTCACTCGGGAAGAACAATATTTCTTCGTCTTACAATTTGGCGAAGAATAGGAACTAGAGATGAATGGATGAAAAAATTGAATAATAAACTATATATAACTTTTTGCGCCTAACTATAATTTCTTGCATAAGTCCTGCACTTTTAATGGTTGCCTGTAAGAGATCACCGCAGTGATAAGGCCGCCATTGCACATGTTAATTCAAGTACCTACATAAGTACCTATGCATCGTTCTTTTTCTGTAAATTTTTTTTTTTGTAAAGTTAAGTTAAGTTTTTTTGTGTAAATTTTATATATATTTTTTATTCTTTTCATGTGCAATAAAGTATTATTATTATTATGATATATGATGAATCTGGTTAATCATTCTTTTATTAATATCTAATATATATTTACTACTTAATAAATATTTAACTTAAATAAATAATTAACTTAACTAAATTTCATATAATTAATCATTTAATTGTGAAGAATACAAATGAAAAAATTATGAAAGTATGGTTATCCACATTATTTTTTAAAGAAGTATATGCGTGTGACTTATTCTAACCTTTCGCCCACACTCAGAGGCTACGACGTAGCGGCTACGCAGTTTCCTCGCTACGAAGCTGTAAACATCTTAAGAGTGATTAACAAATTTAGCCGAGTTACTAATTATAATGTTTAACTTCGTGTAAATTGCTTAGTATACTCGTAATTAATGGCACACTAACTCAAATTTGTAATTTATTCGAATCGAAAATAACAATAAATAAATAACATTAGTTGTCAACAATATTTGTTATGTTTATTAGGACTTATTTTTTTTTCAGCTTCACGCTGTATTCACATATATCAGGTTAGGCAGAGGAAATTAGTGTTAAGTCATTCCGTTCTCAATAAGACATTTCCGTTCCCCATTTTTCGATTAATTCTAGAGACATTGTGTAGAGTATTTAGGCGAATATTGAATATTAGAAAAACTATTTCAATATAATATATTTAAGTTAATATACAGTTTTGTAAAGAAACCATGGATGGATCATATTATATCTTAGCAAATTCTCCTAGTATTATTACCTAGTGGAATAAGTAATTCAAGTCGCTTAATTTAACTATTGATGTCAGTCGGTGATCATAGGTGGTCTAATTTGTTATTGTGGAAATTTGCGAGCAAGGGTCACTGACGGCTTTCTTAAGGTCAATCGATTTAAAAATATATTTAATATGTATCTACATATCAGGCTTGTATGTCATCGATCGAAACATTAGATTTACTTTTAATGGTTCTCAATAATATTTTTTTAGTTAATTAAAAAATGAACTTGTTTGTCATCTAAATGCGTACTATTTGTCTTACAACTTTTTATCTTAGTAAGCGAAGAGAAAGCATATCTTTTTTTATGGCAAAAAGACAACGCAAACGAGTGATCTGGGCACCTGATGATAAGTGGTCACCGCCGCTCAGGATCCCATGTAACATCAGAGGAATAACAGGTGCGTTACTAGCTTTTTTGAAGATACCCAGGTCTTATCAATCTGGAAACACAACACAAGAGACTTGATAGACAGACAACAAAATAATCCTATAAGGGTTCTTTTTTTCTTTTTTGAGTTACAGAACCCTGAAAATAATGTTTTTTTCATATGAATGTAATTCATTTTATTTTGTATTCTAATAGTATTAATGTTGTCTAGGTCGCGGTCCCAGCGGGAATGTGATTCTGTATCTAATAGTTGTTTTTCCAGTCTAAGGCAGTAAATAAATATTATATCAATCTTTATTTGTTCTCATAATTATATTATTAGTTTCTATAACATTGAATAGGATTGTAATATATATATTTTTCAATAAATTAGGCATTGAAGTCTTTAGTATTATTTAAGGTACCTACGTCAATTGTGGATAAAATTAGAAACTTTTGTTTCACGTTTGAGAATAGTCGGTGCCAAGACCGATAATAATAAAAACAATATATTATAAACAGCTTAAATTAATAATGGAAAATCACTGTAATGAAATTCTTATTTTCTTATTTGTAGTTTTTAGGTCATCTCAATCAAAATATACTATGATATTACATTCATTACATTACATTCAGCCTGTTATCCTGAGTTTTATATTAAGTTAGTCAGCAATATGGTTATATTATATCTCTGAGCTCAGTGTGCCTGTTGGCAAAGGCCTCCTCTAACATTTTCCAATGATTTCTGTTCCTAGCAGCCCTTCTCCAATGGGGACCTGCTGTTAATTTTATCTCATCTTCCCATCTTCTGTGCTGCCTTCCCCTACTCCTTTTACTGTCTCTTGGGTACCAATCCATTAAAATCTTGCTCCATTTTTCATGTTTACTTCTCATTATATGCCCTGTCCATCTCCACTTTAATTGATCNAACATGAAAAATACTATGATATACTAGATGTATTAATGTACTTACAGATATGAAATTTGGGACAAAGTAAGAACATACAATACAAATAAAAAAAATTATAGGTTTTCTTAATTATTTCACATTACAAACTTATATTTGTAGTTCTTTTAATACATAGTGAGTACATACGCCCGCAAACTCATATTTGTAAGCTTTTATAAGTACGAAAGCCTAGGTGCACGAGTACGACTCGCACTTGACTGGTTTTTTTGTATACATAAAATTGTTCTAAGTAGGTATCGGTAGGCCTACAAACGGTAATATTAAGGTGTCAGGGACAGGGATACAGCAGTAAATAAATGCCATAAAAATATAACTTACTCTATAACATTAGGCAGTATAATATAAACAAAAATGCATAATTTAGTTACGTTAGCTTCTTTTAAAAAATATTTTTTTATTATTTGTAAGAATTAAACACTAACAGCGGTCAGATTGAAGGTCGGAGATTAACGTAAATTCAAATTAAATAAAAATCTGAAATATTTATAGAAAACTAATATTTTTGTAAAATTGTAGTGCCTATTCCAATTATAGTGACAGCGATACATAAAAGTATAATTAAATATAAATAATTTTATTTCAGTGAACTGTGTACGTCACAAGGAAGCCCTGCATCCTTCAATTTCACCTAAACTGACGAAGAAGGTGTGACGGAAGCGTGACCGACCGAGCACGAGTGCTTGATTTAAGAAATAATTATAAATAATTTGGCCTTTACTCGACTTGTCAACTTTATACCTGTGTACAGTTAATTATAGATGTTTAAAAATATAATTAGTAAAGTTTATGATAACCTTGAATGTCCTAATATATATACCTTATAAGTCATATAATCAAAGAATATTTTCATTTCCACGCTCTGGCACCAAGACAAAAGTCCGGCGTTCTGTTCCGCCACTCAAAACCCAATGCCTCGAAAATTCGGTGGAAAGTGGGGAGGGTCTTAACACTAGGTACCCTCTGAAACTCTCTTTGAAACTTCCCTCTCTTTAAAACTTTGATTTTCGACGTATAGTATCCCTATGCATGCAGGTCCCATATTTGATATTAATTTCAGTTTGATAACTCTTCGCGATATCGAGATAAATGATATTGACAGATAATGATTCTATAACTCCGTTTTTCTTTTGAGTTACAATACCCCAAAATAACAGATATTTTTAATCGACCTACTGATGTTTACCAACATTGTTTTATACTTAGATCTTGTAGGGCATACAATAATTACTTTAGTGATATAGACATTTTTCATAACAATTTGAAACAATTTTCATGTAAAATTATCGACAAAATTCAACTGATGTAAATCTTAACCTTTTCCTTTGTAAAAATCTTTTTTTTATTTCTTTTTAGACCATAAATTCAATTTTAAATTGTTAATTAGCAACATATGTAAAAAGTTCATTTCTTTTATATTCACTCCATGTTTCATGTAAAAGTGGAAACTTTATTGGCAAATGTAATATGGATATGTAGTATGCTAAAAAGTATTGTAAAAGCTGTTTGTTTCCCAATTTAAAATAAATAAATAAATAAATAAAATATATTTATATTAATTATTAATACTAAGAATAAAACAACTACATTATTAATTTAATATTAATTAACATTAGAATATAGGAGTTGACATAAAAGATTTTATTACTTTAACAAATTCCAATAGTGTAGGCAGTAGGCGGTCACGTGAACGTTTTAATTAAAAGTTATGTCGGACACAAACACTTAAAGACAACATTTTAAAAGTTATTATATACTATGGTTTCTTAGATTATATATTTGTTATTTACCTAAGGCGTATTTCATTATAAAATATAATTTAAAATATTGTTGAAACACCTCTCCACTGCACAATAATACACGAATAATTACCAAAATTCCAATCCTTTATAATAATTATGCTAATTTTAAAACATTGTATATATCCTGTTAAAAATTACTTCACATAAAGCGTATGCACGATATTTTCAGCATTATAATTTTCTCTCAGCCTCAACTCGCTGTTTATCAACAAAAATTAAATTATGTTCTAAAATAAATTATTTGTCTAAGGAGTTGTCTTTCAAGTGAGTAAAGATTTTAGTGTAAAGTCTATGGAAATTAGCATATACTTATTCCATTCGTTTCAAAATAAAGTATTAGCAATTGTTTATTAACATATCAACATATACAATACAAGCAGCTGCTTATACATTATGGCTAAAATACCTTAATTAATACTTAAATAAACAATTGTATATTTCTGGAGAATACCAACAATAAATTCTAATTTGCATCTAAGGACTGGTCACAACAACTATAGGCTTATTCCAATGGGATATATCACTAACATTGCAGTGCAGCTCTCCTGTGAGTACTGCAGTATGACCTACTTACCGTTAGCTAGTATCTATCGACCTCTCCATTCATCATTCACGGTGGAGAGGGGTCCAAGGCTTACAAGATGACGTCACTGAGGCTTAAAAATCATAACCCCGCCCGAACCAGCTGCATACCCCTCTTGTGACCTACTAACCCAAAATGGAATATAGTGACGTCGACAATGGTACAGTCTCACAAGCAGATGGTCCTGGCAAGTGTTTTAGTGGAGAATATAAATACAAAACTTTTGGGTTGGGTGTTCATTGCGTTTTCAATGGAGGTTCTTACGTTAAGGACTGTAGCTACAGCTGTGTTTGATATGTATCTGTGTACTGTTCCCATCTCCCCCTACAACCTTCGCCTCCGAGGTCTTCCCCATTAGGCGGTAAATTTCAATAGGAAATAGGAAGTGTATTATGACAACCTTGGGTGGAAAATATTTTTAGAATACTAATAAAATGCTCTTTGAATTGTTTGACATTGGAACTTACATTATATTATACTAGTAAATTGGTAGGGCATTCGTGAAATTCTAATAAAATATTTTTTTATATTTATATTTTTTTATTTGTTGTTATATATATTCATAATTAATAAATTTCAAAGGGAAAATTTTCATAGTTCGTCGACTTTATACAGATATTATTATTGTTAATAGTGTACTAGGAAATACCACTAGTTTCCACAAACTTTTACGGTTATATTGGAGTATCGATTATAATATATGTATTCTAAGCAAGTCTCTCTGTAACCTATTTTTGTTTCGGAACAGCCAGCGACTATTTTTGGCTTACGGAAGAATGAAATTTAATTGGCTTCGATTACCCAGTTTAATTTTATTAACTTGCATGATATTTTTTACGTTTTCTAAATCCGTATTTTGCATATTTTTTATATGCAAAATGCGTGCTTTTCTTTAAAAGATTTACAGTAAAAAAGAGAAAAGCCCAGTGTGTGTGTGTTGAACAAAACTAAATGAAGGTACATACTGTAGTGGTGTGCACTAATAAATAAGTATAACATACATAGTATCTAAATTATAATTAAAGAAGGTTTTTTAATAACAGCTCCTAATATATTTTGTCTATTTTAGAAAAATACCCAGTAATTTATATTTAATGATCTTATAAAGAATACATTGACCGATTGTGAGTAGGTTGATAATAATAGGCAATTGCCCAAAGTACCCTCATCTCGAATACTAGGCGACAAGATCACAAAAATCTTGATGAAAGAGAGTGACCAAACAATTCTGGTAGGGAGTGATAATTCTCTACACTATAGCCAATACGATATGAGATACTTACTGATGATGATGATGATGATGAAAATATCCAATATTTTATTTCCTCGAGTGGGAATCGAACCTACAACTAGTCACGTTTTCAGTCACATGCTTGTGACGTGGCCTCTGTGCCACGACTGGTCTCTAAATTTTTTCAATTTTCACTTTCTGTCCA
The DNA here is from genome assembly GCA_036379175.1 of Heliconius cydno galanthus. Lineage (NCBI taxonomy): Eukaryota > Metazoa > Arthropoda > Insecta > Lepidoptera > Nymphalidae > Heliconius > Heliconius cydno. The sequence goes on from JAKRZM010000576.1 coordinate 113,108, forward strand.
CATGATTTACTGAGTCGAGTCACGGAATTCAACGCCGCTCTTCAAAATAAATATTAATATTTTAATATATGAAGTTAGAACCTAACGTTTATATTTTGTAAGAATTTTTTAAGAAATTTACATTACTACATTTTAAGTATTATAAATGTAATCATGAAAAAATCAAAGGTTAATATTTAAAAGAATAGTTAAAAATAATTAAAAAATAGATCCTCCGTTTTGATCCGAACAAAGAATGGCCACGTTAAGTATACAGACTAGAAATAAGTATAAAATAAAAATATGTACCTACATACGTACGTGCTTTTTTCTTCGCTGCTAAAGCTTTTACGTCATTAGTTAAATTACCGATTTATTAGAAAAACTAAGAAGAAAAACTTCTAGTGTGAGATGTTTCTTTTAGAAATAAACTCGTGTACATTATTTGACGGTAATTTTTTAATTTAATTGTATTTTATTTTATTATCAAATATCAAGACGATGCACGACTTTGACTTCTGCTACTCAGTACGCTATTTCTTGAAAATTGGGCGGAGAGTGGCGAACAGAGTGTCTGAAAAAAAGGTTCCCTTTACTTAACCTGCCAAATATACAGATACAGTGTGAAGAATGAAGATAAAAAACATATTTTTATTTTTCAATCTATTGGACTAAGCGATTCAAAGGAAAAATAATATTTACAATTTTATATCAAGTATTCTAATCATTGTAATAAATTTGTACTAAACTTTATAAATTACTTGATACAGTCACGTTGTCAAGACATATCCTAACCCGTCGATAGCGTGGGCGGAGGACGAGGCGAACTAGTAGGTACGTTAAATAATTTCCGCTCTAATAGATCTTTGAAAATGTCAATATAGCATCTTTTATATTCGTAATTGATTTATTATAGTTAAATTACAAAATATTGGTGTTATTTAAGCTTGTTATTATGATAGAGACCATTCGTGACGCAAGGGTAGAGGTGCTAGTGTTATCGGTTCGATTCCTACTTGAGAAAATTAAATATTTATTTAAATTTATATTTTAATTTCTTTGTTCTGGCGTAAAGTTCCACCACTCAACACGCAACGGAGTGCCCTAAAACTTGGTTCCCTTTGCCTACCCTGTTGTGTACGGGATTACACATATTCAAACAGCATGAAGCCGATTTATGTTTAATTTATTTTATTAAAATGTAAAAACATTAAAACAAGAAATATATTTTATATTTTTTTATTAAATGCCAAAATTTATGGAATAAAAATAACTTAAAACTAGGCTTTAACATTTATTCTATCTAATACTAATTCATAGTGCATAGAGTTAAATACATTTTCAACTAATAATACTGTATTAATACACACGAATAATTCGATAACTGTAAGTGTTAATAAATTAATTAATGCTTATAATATATAATTATATAACTGGTGTTGATATTGAAATTGGTAAAATTATTTTACTTAGAAGTACTTGTGTATAAGTTTAGACCTAATAACTACATCTGGAAAGGCACTATACTTCTTACAGGAAATTTGACCTCGTAGACAGAGTACAATTACCGTCTTACTATTCACCTAACTTACCATAGCCATATTCAATTCAGTAAAATGATATAAATATGCATACAAGAGAAAGTTTTAAATGTATACGGTGATGTTAGAAGTGCATTTATTTATATGATATTGCACGTAAAGTGAGTAAAATATGAGCTTAACAGTCTTGTATGGTTTCCTGAAATTCTTTAAGAATTATACAGGTCACAGCCACCGCTGCAACGTGAGAGGTGTTTCCTTAAAAAGTTTTTGCTACCCTCTACTCTCCTTGGTCCTTCATGAAGACAACGTTACTTTTCTTAACTGACTTTGAATAAAAATGATACTAATGATATGATGAGAACATTCTTCTAGCATTTTTAATACTGCCTCGTTATTCTTATCCAGTCTTTTTCTCCTATCGTAGTTGTTGCTAATCCTTGTTGGATAGATGTTTTATCGGTGTAGGCCCAAAGGAGCGCAGCACACCGTGTGTCGTGGTACTCTTTGAGTTGGCAGTCCGGATAGACCTCGGACATATGTATAAGTTACAGGAGGGCGAAGTATACGTTTTGGTTGTGGTTGTTTCTTCGGTTGGCGCTGTCTTTCTACTGGTGAACAAGATTGAGATCGGCTCGTTAAATTTAAATTTTGGAATACACGTCTCAATGAGACTGTAGAGCGGTGCCGGCGATGACGCTCAGAGCTGTCGCTGCTGGAGTCACTTGCTGAGCAGGATGATCGGTCATCAGATCGGCCTGTTTCACAAGACATACTGTCGTTGCTGCTTGAGCTCCCCAAGGAATCAGCGTCGGTGGATCGTCGAGTAAGACGCTTGCTGAGGGCTTTTAATATGCGTGTTCCTCGAGTTGGTGTTGTAGCCTCAGTTATTTCTTCTACTGGTGGGCACACGATGATTTTTGGGGTCATAGATTCCTTACGGGGTGTCGTTTTCGGCGTTTGTCCCACCACGTTCACCGGCAAGTCGCCGACGAACTTCTCACTCATCACAAGATCTACTCCTAGCTTATTTTTCATAGGTCCGGTAAAATTTGCACTTTTCTTAGCGAAATTTATCTTCGAATATCCTCAGCTATAAATTGTTAGTTGTAGTCACACAATTGTTGCTTGTTTTAAACTTTTCCGTATTTTACGTTAGCAGGAAGACTCCAGAGCTTTGTGTTTATTTCTGAAGTCTGAGTTGCAAACTGCCGTGCTAAGGGCAGGAGCCGGCTTTATAAGGGTATATTGGCGCATGCGTATTTGAAATCGTGGATGGCCATGCAACTATTCACGTACTCCAAAGCCTGTGGCGGCCAGGCCTCCCCACGCCCATTGTAATATACCGCGAAAATGTTCTTTTGATTATAACCGCCTATTGTTATTAACAATCGACTACCTTAACATTTAGGTAATGATTACGATTTAAATATTGATAATGACTGATATTTGATTACCATAATTAAATATAAATAATTTACACTGTATATAGCAGGGTAGACAGAGGGATTCTAGTGTTAGGATACTCCGTTCCTCAATTTCCGCTGAAATTTCCAAGCATTGCGTATGGAGAATGGCGGAATTAACAGCCATGGCCTTAGCTATATTAACAGAGTGTAATGAAAATATTATCTAAAATAATTAATTTCTCCGAGAAAGATTGAACATGTTTGTTATCACGTTCACAGTCACACGTGTGTGCCACTGCGCCAAGATGGCCCTAAACACGTGTTATTTGTACATACTCGTAAATGTGATTGTATATTTAGTAAGGCAAACGCCTGTTCATTTAGTAAGGCAAAGGGGTGATAAAGTCAAATGCGATTAAAAACTGTTCATAGAATGTAAACCAACATTATTGAAATCTTAAGTCAAAATCAAAGTAAGTTGAAATCAAAGTGAGAAACTTTGGAATAGGCTATCTAGCTTTTTAATGTATTATTTATTTTTTCAATGTATTACATATATTAGGATTTCATCACATTAGGTAATCCTAGGTCTGTTTAAAGTAATTACAACGGTCGTGAGTTCGAGTCCCATTCGGGGGGAATGAAATATTTAATATATTCATTTCCTCGCTTTGGTAACGTGCCAAACCGTAGCAAAGCGTTAAGTTACCATTCAAAAAGCCTGAAGAATTCGGTGGAAAGTGTAAAACAGAAGTGACTTAATGGAGAACGGAGTGTCTTAACACTCCATATCCCATATTGCTGGGAATATAGAGGTTAAAATACTCCTTTCTCCACTTCCCACCCAATTTTCGGGACATTGCCTTATTCCCAGAGCGAAGAAGTGAAAATAATTTATTCCCCCAAATGAGAATCTGACTCTCGACTATCACGTTTACGGCCTCAATTAAACAATAATTTAATAGAATATATTTTATATATTGTATGTTTTTACTTTATCTAACTTGCCATTTCTTATGACTGCAGAAGCTGTTCCATCGCGTGAGTACAGCCACGTGACGAATCTTTTCTATAAAATTAGACTCGAACGTCGTATTGCCACGTGAAGACGTTTGCGTCCCCGATGATTGTGAGTCGATCGGAAAATTACAAGTGAGAAAGATTCCTTTGCATTGGAAATTGCAATCTTGAAAACATTGACAATCCGTTTATTTTTCACAGTTTGTTATTGAATAACTAAATGAAAAAGAAAAAAGACACAAACATTTATGTCAATTTATGCAGATTATTGTTTTTTTTGCCAGTTTCATGCTGTCCCGCACATAGTAGGGTAGGCAGAGTGAACGTAGTGTTAAGACAATCCGTTTCTCAGTTTCCGCCGAATTCAGGAGACATTGCGTGTTGAGTGGCCGAACTCAACGCCGCGTTTTGCCGCGACACCAGAGCGAAGAAATGAAAATATGCATTAAAATAAATATTTCATTTCTTCGAGTGGGGATCGAACTTGTCACACACTTGTGCTCTTGCGCCAGGACTGGCCTCCTTATTATAAAACTTAAGTGTTAACTTAGTAAAACATAAGCATTAAGATTATTATTTTAAAACCTATATATCTATATTAGTCTTGATTCATAATATTATACATAAAACAATTATATTTACACAAAGCAGCCTAGAAACATAATTTCGCTTTTCGACATCCTTAAATGGGCGAAGCGAATTAGTAATGTAATACCATAGTGTTATTGTTGTCGGTCGTTAGTACAATTCACAATGGAGATAATATTTTTCTAACATACATGTATAATGAATACACCTAAAAAACTACTTGTTTATTACAATTATTAAAGAGTATTTTTGTTTCATTTAGTTCCACATTAGCAGCACGTCATGGACGATGTTATATATTTGTTAACGACAAAAAAAAAAATAGAATTACTAAATTCTATTTTCTTATTGTTTTAAAAATTAAGTAATACATAAGTAGTCTTTAATGTAATTTAATCTTACTCCAAGAAATGGCATTATGTTTTAAAAGACACCGGTCGGTTTATCATTAGTTCCATACCGCCATTTTTATAGAATTAATAAATATTTTTTTTGTTTCACGCTTTATCCTGTGCATAGCAGGGTAGGCACAGGGAACGTCAGAAGACACTCCGTTCCCCTTAAGACACTTTCAAGGCAGAATAGTGGAGGCGTTGTCTGTTAAGTGGAACAAAACGACTTTGAAAATATTAAATATTTAATTTCCTCGATTGGGGATCGAACCCACAACCAGTCGCGTTTACAATCACACACTTGTGCCCCTCCGCCACGGATGGCTTAACTACTATGTTATTATATTATAATATCTTATCTAATATTTAACACAGAATTTTAATATATCTAAAACTTCAAATGAACAAGCATACGAGGCGATAATAGATTACCACTGGCCGGATGTGTCTGACATTGCTTATGTAACGAGATCCCCTGAATAGCACTAAAACCAAACACATTGTTATCGAGTAAACTCATCAACAGACATTCTAGATACACATCCACAAGCTTATATTGTTACGTAATACAAAATAATCATTTTACAGTTCGCTTGTATTGTATGGAACTTTCGTGTAATTATAATGACAGCTTTTATTTAATGTATTGTAATTAGTTATTATGCTAAAACTATTTATTAAAAGACTATTGCTGTTGATTATTGCTTGAAGTTCCACTCCGTTTCTCACTCTCCGCCGTATTTTTCGAGGCATTTTCTGTTGAGTGGCGGAACACAGTGCTGGACTTTTGCCTTGGTGTCACAGCGAAGAAATTAAAAATATTAATAAATAATAATTAATTCCCTCGAGTGGAGATTACAGGTACACCATTGTGCCTCTCTGAATAAAGGGATCACTATCTCTGGAATATCACTGTCAGCATCTTACACTTAATTTAAAATATATTACTAGCGATATTCTTTCTTCGATAACCTTTCCTGTCTTAATTCTGCTGAGTGGTTTTTTTATTATAGCTTCTGTAATTGATATCTTAATCGACGTTTTTTATTTTTTTGTCTTTCATGTACAGAATTGACTTTCCTATTCTTTTGTTATATATAGAGATAACCAAAGATTGATATATTTTTAGTTTTTTTTTTATAAAAAGTCGCTCGGTAATCGGTTAAGTAGGTATGGCGTAAAAGCGTAACAAACAAACTCACATTCACATTTATAATATTCGTATTAATTTACTTGCATTATTAAGTTATATAGAAAAAATATATTCTATGTTTAGATTATAAACAATGAATTGCTTATATGACAAGCATAGAATACGTGCATACGAAATGTATATCACATTTAATACCTTATAGTCTATTAATAACTCAGTATTAATATGTGAATAGGGTGGCGTAATACAACTTGGAGTATTCATATATGCCTTAATATAGTATATATATGACTTTATTATTGTTATAATATACGTACATACATATACGTTTAGGCATAAGTACTAATTAATGTGTTAGGTATACTAAATTCGTGTCAATGATTAATGAACTAAGGCCAAAAATAAAAGGAACTTAACTTAGGTTGATGACGAAGATGCAAAAGAGATAAGCAGGAACGGTAGTATTTAGCACTCCGTTCTCTTTGACTACCCCGCTAGGGATACAGCGTGAAACTAAAAATAAAAGAAAATGTTTAAAAAAAAAAGCTTTTTGGGTCTTTTTAGTAAAAGACCTACGAAAAAAGTAAAATCCGATCAAAATATTTTATTGTAAGTATATCATATTGTAATTTAAAATAATATTTTGAAATTCTAATTAAGATTAGTGGTTTGCATGTTTTTTTTTGGTAAAACTACAAACCTAGTGGGTTTTCTTAACAAATCCAAACATAGAGACGGAAAGACGACAGAAAGGAAGGAGGAAAGTCAAAAAAAGAATTGAAATAACTGTGTTACATAAAATTAAATGTATTAATAAATTTTGTATATAATCTATGTAATTAAATATACATAAAATTACTCAGTTCGCCTGTAGATATAAAATGTTAGTATTCCAAAAAGGTTAAAGATAAAAATCAACGTTTATTGTCATTACGATATATGTATGTAGTGATGGGATTGTGGTGATCGCATTATCATTCGGAACATGGCGGCAAGACTGCGCCACCACGCATTGTTTGCAATACTTGGCCTAAAAACAACAAGTTTCGAGCATATTGATTTATATTGCTAAATTCTGTTAATAGCTAATTTGCTCGGGTATCTATTATTATTGAATATAGTTATTATGGGTTCGAATCCCACTCGGGGGAATGAATGATTTAAGTATTAATAATTTAAATTTCTTCGCTCTGACATCAGAACAAAAGCTCGACGTTGACCTCCGTCACGCAATGCTTCGAAGAATTCAGCGGTAAGTGTAGTGTCTTAACACTAGGTTCCCTCTGCCCACCGTCCTGTGTACGGGATACAGCGTGAAGCTGCGTGTTAAAGAACGCTTACGCGCTTCGCTTACGCGTTTAAGATTTCGCACAGATTAAAGGTGATTTTTATGGGTGTAGGTAAATTCTATTCTTTAATTGTTATTTTTTTCATTTCAACTTCTTGAATTTTCAATATTACAAAGAATGTCATATTTATTTCAGTACCTATAATCTACATTGTTATCAATTCAATAGTATATATGAATATAAATTATTTAGGAACGGCCACGTGTAAGTCTGTTCATAGTAGGTAATAACTTATGATCTCAAATTGAGGAAGCATGTATTTGCTATGTATGTAGGTGTTTAAAAAAAAGAGAACAACGCACACAATAGACACAAAAATATAAATGACTGGTAATTAGAACAAAATGAATTATATTCAACTGCAATACCATTTTAGGTTTGCCGTATGGTAATAAGCTTAATATAAAGCTTTAGGTTCACTATTTGAAGTTAAAATATTACTAAAAAAGCAGGTTCACGCTATATCCCGCTATATCCCGCACGCAGAAGGGTAGGGAACTTAGTTTTAAGACACTTCGTTTCCCGCTGAATTCTAGAGGCATTGCGTGTGGCGTAACTCAACGCCGCTCTTTGCCTTGTTAGCATTGCTATAAAGTAAAATATAAAATATTCCCCCGAGTGAATTCTATTTCTATTTTGAGCTAGTACTAAAACCAGGGCCATGTCTATATTAGTCCACGCTACGCCAATGTGTGATGGCTACGAAACTGGACGAAATTAGGAATTAGTTAGTAGAAAGTTATAATATTATTTCATCCTATAGAGCAAGGCAATCGGGCTCTATAGTTGATATTCATAAATAAATTTAAATATTTACATAAATTTATTTTATTTACAATTTATTATATGTTTACTTAAATAGCGTCAAGTGGGGAACAGAATATCTTAACACTAGGTCCCATGCCATCTGCGGGCAACAGCGTGAATATTTATAAAATAGATTAAAATAATATTAAAAAAGCATAAGAATTTGAGAAAAAGTGTTTGCTAAAAAAATTCTCAATCCCTTTGCACTCTATTTTAAAATCTGTGATGACCTAATAATATAATTGTCACAAAAAAATCTATAACAAAAAATGTGTCCACAATTTAAAAACATCCGCTTCCATGACAATGTAATTGATGTATAGATGTATTGAATACAATAATAGTTGGTGTTACATATCCATTTTTGAAACCATACATTAAAGTTCAAGGATCGATTCTTGGTATATAATGTTGATACTTAGCATCTATCCATGTATTTGAACAGCAAATCAGCATCACCATGTTTTACAAACTAGTAAGATATCTTTTACTTCTCAAATATCTTTAATTTCACTTGCGTTGAGTAAATGTATTAACAGTAGTACAGTAGTGTACTACTAGATTAAAATTCCTTTTGTACGCTTTGAAATCAATTTATGGGGTAGGCAGAGAGAAGTTAGTGATTAATCAGTAATTTCGCTTTTTCCTAATAAATGATACTAGCACAGTGTTTATGTAATTTAATTGCATATGTATCGGGTGGTGGCTTTACTAATAAGATTTTCTATTTTTTTAAATCTTTAATCTGGTTTCTTAAGTGTTTATTCGTCTATAGATAAACGGAGTAAAGCTTACCAATCTCCATCGTCCCTTCTTCATTCTAGCGAAGTTGTGCTCCATTTCCAAACCTCAAAAGCCATAAATAACATAACACTTTTCCCATTTAGAGGGAGACAATTTCTATAGGCCAAAACTAATAAGGGACCTATGATGATGTACCTTTGCTTCATAGAGTTGGACTTAAAGTGGGGAACCGAGTGACACAATGCTCCCTAAGCCTAACATGATGTGTGCAAGATACGGCATAAATCTAGGAATATACATGATTTGAGAAATGCAACTTACTTTTAAGAAAACGTAGAAAAATTTGAACGTAGCGGGATATTTATACGTTTTCTGGAAAGTATTTATCTTTCATAAGTGTGGAATAACACTTTAAAGATGATAAAACATATAATTTACTTCATACTATTATATTGTTTCAGTTTTTCCTCTTAGCTGTGACAGTCGCTGTGGTTCTTGCTGCACCGAAGCCTAACCCAGCGCCTCAACCTCAACTGATTTCCTATAGTGGCCTTGATTACGTGTATCCGGCTGACGTGCCATCCATCATTTCTCCGTATTCCGCCCCCCTCGCACCTCTCTCTTACTCCGACTATCCAGTTGACCCGTACTCGTACTTCGTTCGTTAAATGTCAGATTATATAATGTTATGTTATTCTGGATAATCTTTATGTTTTCTTTTAAATAAATAATGTTATTCATAATCTGCTTTTTTTTTCTATTCTATCTATTCTAGTACAACTAGGAGCAAAATAAGTCAAAGATACGTTTCATGATATTTTTTTTCTTAAAAAAAAAAATAAGTATTATTATCATGTTATTAGACCGCCGCGCCGTAGTGCAAGGGCACACAGGTGTGACTGAGAAACTCTACTGTTGTGGGTTTGAACTCCACTCGAAGGAATGAATTATTATTTATTAATTAATATATTCAATTTATCGCTCTGGCTACAAGGCAAAACCCCTCAATGCCAAACAATGCCTCACCAAATTCAGCGGAAAGTGGAGAACGGAGTGTCTTTATTTTTTTTTTATTAGTACCGTTTAACAATACATATAAAGTTGAACTGTGACTTCTTTACATATAATTGAAATTAAAATTAAATTAATATTAAATTTAAATTAAATTAATCTTCTTCTTCCTGGCATTAATCCCGGCTATTACCAGGGTCTGCCTTATTTAAATTAAATTAATATTAAATTAAAATAATTCTTAGCACTAGGTTCTCTCTGCCTATCTTATTATATGCGGGAGACTGCTTAATTTTTTTTTTTAATAATTTTGTAATACTTGATAACGAACTACAATATTTTTATAATATTTAGAATATCATATATTTTTAAAATAGGTCCAACTAACTATACCAGTTAATATGTTTGTGATCACATGTCATAGTATTTGAGATTTAAGTCACCTCTAAGTATTTATCTTGTGATAACAATGTGACTAAAGAAAAATAGAGTTCAATGACCTGCATAAAAATCTATATACGTTTCTTTCTATATACTTATGAAAACAGGAAAAAGTGTGAGACGCCCGCCGTCAAGTGTCAGTATCAGGTAATAAGTATAAAATTTGTAATATGCTTTGAAAAGAATACAAATATGTCAAAAAATTATATAGGTATTTCCGCTTCAAATTCGTTCTTTCACACGCTAACTTGAAAATTTTACGATTCAAATTTACCCTTTTTTTTTATGAAATAAAAAACATACATACAAATTAATGTTTTTCCCGTCCAAATTCGCCACTTTTAGCCTTAAATTCATATTTTTTTACTTCTAATTCGTTGTTCTTGAAAAAAATAATATTTTAAATTTATTTCTTTATTTATTTTTTTACTATATATAACTCCTTGCTGTATCCCGCACAAAGCAGCGTTTCCGAATTCCTTAATTCTCCAGTCACTACGTGTTGAGTGGCGGATCTTAATTAATGTGTAATTATATATTAGATCATTTCCCAGAGAGACTTTTTTTCCTCAAAGGCAGCCACGTAGTGCTTGCATTTCTTCAGGGGCAGAGTATCCTTTTCCCTTTCCCCCGGTGTCGCTGTAAAGGCCAATAGGGCTAACAGCATTAACCTCAAGTTCCAAAAAAAAGAGAGACTTATTAAGATAATTTAAGTTATTGAAATAAGAAGAAAAATATGGATTGGAAGTCTAAAAGTGTGTTATTTGAAGTAGAAAAATATAAATTTGGTGTGTAAAGCACTGTGACGGAATAGCGATAAAAATAAAACATTAGCTCTACCATATTCGACACATGTTCTTGTGAACATTCCAGCAAAACAAAGAGACCTAATTGTAGATGTAGTACTCGTCTTTAATGTTTTTCTTTAGTCCTAATTTACATAGAGTCCCACCAGTTCTTTGTGTAGTTCGTCATTATGATCTAAAGTTTCAAGGACACGTACATTGTATAAATATTGACGAAATAATAAAAATAAGTCAGTTCTGTTAACAACCCCAGGATAAAGAGGCCATCAGCTCCTGCAATTAAATAGTACTTCAAATTAAATAGAAAATGTTTGCCAAATTGGTGAGTGACTTTCATATGAAGTTTATCTGATTCGAAAATAGAACGTCTTTTTTGTGAAACCTCTGAGGTCGTCTAGGTTATGTCTGCCCTAGAAATTGAAATTATAGGAATTTATTTCAATAAATCCGTACAATAGTAACTTCAAATAGATTTTTATTATACATGATTAAATTTCAATACTTTTGTGCTTTTGTGATAAATTAAAAAATTGTTGCCTTAGATATCATGAATCTTATAAATTTATATGTAATAATCTTTTTTATTATTTAATATTTACAAAAATATTACACAAAAGCATAAATCTAAACTATACCCTAAAACTTTTGAGTACAAAAATATATTTATTGTATTTTTAAACAGTGTCAAAATATATAACACTATTTTTACTTAGAGGATAAGTGATGTTAAATGAGTATTTCTTTAAAAATTATCAATAATAGGTTAAAAATTATTTATTTTTCATGAAAATACAATTAACCTAAAGATAATAAAATTTGTTTTGTATATTATATTAGGTTTGCATACTTCGCTAGCAAATAAAATATTGGGTAGATTTTCGATATATATAGTTTCTACGAAATACCCGTAAGATCAACTGCAAGTGTATGTGACTTAGAATCTTAGTTATCAATATTTTATTTATTTTATTTGATTTATGTTTTAAAGGTTCTATTTTAACTTTCTAGATCATTCTATTCGTTTTCTTGGCTCTGGCTGCAGCTCGGCCACAGTTGTATTCTAACTATGGATACGACGGCTACCAATATAATTATCCAGGATATGGCGGTTTTTCCAGCTACTCCAATCCTGCAGCACTTTCAGGATATGGATTTTCAGGATATCCTGGTTTTGCGAACAATTATTTTGGATACTATTAGGTGGATATTGTATATAACTTTTTTGACTTCTGTATAACTGGCTTGACTTTGTGATTATTTGTATTGTAAATTACCTTTTAGTATATATTTTAAAATTAATAATAAAACGCGTGTACATACAATGTTGGTGTTTTCAGTTATTCGTTGTTAATGTTTATGAAATAATATTTATTCAGGTTAATAAGTGGAAAATAAGGACTTTTATAATAATAGGATGGCTTTTATACAAATTCTCT
>JAKRZM010000576.1:126064-157454 GCA_036379175.1 Heliconius cydno galanthus
GCTATGAGGTAAGAAGCGTAGTGTCGCCTTTTATACGTTCCGGCGCCCTACCACCTGAGACCACGTGACTTCCGGCGATCGCTGATTGGTCGAAAACAGCAACCGGAAGTGAAAATCATTGGATAATCAAAGGGAAGTATACAGCGCCCTCTCACAGATGCTGTGCATCGTCACATCCCAAATAATATACAGATATTTGATACGGAGGAATTACTTGTTTCAAAATTTTTGTAATGTATGTAAGTTAAATATTATTTATATATGCATAGGTACACATTTATAAATAACTACTTTCTGTTACGTTTTAGTTACCTCACGGAAACTAATATTGCAATAAAATCTTAGAAACCTCAATTGCGAACAATATTATGGTACAGCCGGCACGAGGCAGTCTGTAAGTGGGACGATACCATTTCATATTTTACATAAGAAATAAAAACTATTGAACTTATATTTAATTTCTTAGTAAAAAGTGTCTTTACAAATTTCTCGTACAACCATTACTTAAGTAATATATATATTTAAATTATACTATTTTATGCTGCACCCTAATTATGTTCTTGTACATTGCAATCAAGAAAAAAAAATAAAAGCTCGCTGTATTCTCCCAGTTTGCTAATGAAATTTATACGTTTACTTAAATATGTATATATATTACTATTTTTAATTAAAATTCCATAAATAAAATATGCAACAATTGTTCTCAATTACACCCGTTATGTATATATGTATATCTATCTATATTTACATATAGTAAAATCGTAACGGATCCTTGTTTGTTCATGGAAGATATATAAGGAGAAGAGATTCTAGTACTGTGCCTGGTCGTATTTAATAATGTAATAGAATCAAAAATAAATCAAAAATGATTATTAAAAATGTTATCTTTTAGTCTGTGCGTTGGCGGCTTGACTGATTTCATTTTTACTATTGTATTTTGGAAAGTTTCTCTTAACTGTTTGTTTTTACTTTATAATTACCAGTATATATTCCACATACTACAGCTCCGCGCTATATCCCGCACACAGCTGGGTAGGCATAGGGAACCGAGTGTCAAGACACTGCGTATTTTCCGCCGAATTCTCGAGACATTGTGGGCGCTGGCCCCTATATTTACTATTATACTTTTATAAGGAATGTTATTCGACAAAAAGTGTTCTATTTTATGAAATTAGTAAAAAAAAATATTTTCGATATAGTTACTGTTTCTTAAATGGTGTTATTATTAGAAAACGAAAGTAGATTAGTAATTTAATAATTATATAGTTAGGTAAAGTCACGAGCACGTCGCTAATACAGCATATGTACGTAAAATGTACATATATTAATAAAAGCTAGTCAACAAGACAACGAAGCAATTATTAAGTAAAATACAAGTTATTAATATACCAGAACTATTATATAGTACATATACTATTATATATGTATACAAATTCTATTACTGACAGTAAATAAGTGCGTTTGTCATTGTTGTTTAATTTGACGGGTTCTTTATATTTTGTGTTATTTTTTTATGAGATATATTAGAATTTTTTGTATGCTTAGTTTTGGCCACAATATTCTCTATACGTTGAATTTAGTTTTAGATAATTGTTATTGTAGTAAATGTTTAATGTATTTATTAGTTCTGGCGGTATTATATAATTCAGACAATTTTTAGGGTTCGTATCTCGAAAGGCAATAACGGAACACTTATAGGATCACTTTGTTGTCCGTCCGGCTGTCTGTCTGTCAAGACTCTTTTTCTCAGGAACTCGTGGAAGTATAAAACTGAAATTTATATCAAATACTCAGGTCTACAGTCCTTAGCTACTCATGATGTCCAATATCGAATTTATCATTAAATCAGTATCAAAGATACCTGGAGGAAGGTCACGTAAAAAGCATGGGGATCCCCCGGGGGGCATGTATGCGGTAGGTTAATGATAGTAGACGAGGCGAAAAAGGTATGTAGAGACCGTAGCGTTTGGCGCTCCGTTCCCTCTGACTACCCCGCTAGTGATAAAACGTGAAGCTATGTATGTATGTATTAAAACCACCCCGCGAGTAGGTACCATCTGTCATTTATCGCCGACCTGAACGATTTTCTAGCACAAACAGAAATCCGCGCGTGTAAGGTACCTAATGCGGATGTCAATTATTCATATACTGTTAAGTAAGTACATAGAATACATATTTAGTACTTTGAAGATCAAGGACGCTTTTATCTAGTCAATACAAGTAAACAAGGCGTGGTCTTGTTATTATATAAATGGGAGGAGAGCCTGCATTGATATCACTTGTGAATACCCTCGCAAGCTACTCTTCAACAATGCTGTACAGGCTGGTAAGTTGAATAATATTATTATTCTAACCAAGGACTGGGGGTTTATGCAATTAATTAACTGCAATAATTAGTTGCATAATGCAGTTTTGATACACGAGAGAAAGCTTTCCGTTATAGTAATTATCGAATATAATAGATCATTGTCATGTAAATTTGAAAAAATAAATGCAATTAATTAGTTAGTTCTTATGTGCAATACGACTTTTTATATTTAAATGTATGACTTAATTAACTAAATAAAGTTTTGCGGCTTTCCTTCCTGTTAGGTTCAAAATGTATAATATTTTCCATAGATTCTTTAATAATGTACTTTATCAAAATTTAAAGATTTTATTTCGAAATTACATTTCTTTTGATTTTCAAAAACATTTCATTAATTAAGTAGATTGTTTTGAAGCTAAAGAATTTTTGTATGTTGAAAATATATCAATAAAAAAATAATTTCATTGAACATTAATATTTATTACTAATATTATTTAAAAAGAAAAATTACAAATACTATTGAAAGCGTGTTGAAACAAGCATAATAAACAAAGATCGCACGTTTTCGAAATTTAGTCACTCGACGGTGTACCATGTATTATAGTAGCTGCTGTTTCAATTATCTCACACTCAGCTAAGGTTTCAGGTTTTGAACTGAAATATAACGCCACATAATAGTGAATAGTATTTGTACCTTTGTAATAAATGTGTAATAATAAGGGTCGATAAGGGCAGTCCAAACAGCCAATGACTTTAACACGCCTATCCAGCCTTTTGGTCATTCTTGTCACGTGACAAACATTTCAATGGTTGCTATGGACCCTTATTGTTACTATATGAGACTTCAGTATTTGTCTTACTCTAAAGAATTTGTATATTATTATAGAAAATTAATTTTAATAACTGAATTTAATATAATTCATGCAACTTTTTAGACAGATTCTAGAAAAATGTTGTTTTATTTATTTAGAAGAAGTTCTTCTTCATCAGATGTTCATAGTTGTGAATGCAACTTTATATATATATCACTTTTTTTACTTTACAGTTTGCTTTCCTCGCTCTGGTGGCAGTGGCGTTTGCCAGCCCTAGCCCCAACCCGAAGCCCGAGCCAGCACCTGCACCTGCACCTGTGCCTCAGGTGTTTGGATACGGCGCCGGATACCCCTACTACTATGGCGGTGCTCCATTTGCCTACCCGTATGGGTACAATGGATACTTCGTTCGCTAAAAAAATTGTACAGCCATAAATACTACCATAAAAGTTTTTGAAAATGTTTTCTATTTTTTTTTGGCGTATTATGGCTGTCACGGACCATGGCTAACACAATGACTCGGATAAACGCTTAAATAAAAAAAATATGCTTACTTTTGATTTTTCATTTGCTTGGGAAACCCCCTTCTTGATTTTTAGGGTTCCGTATACCAAAGAAATAAAACGGCGTATAGGAACATTTTGTTGTTCATCTGTCTGTCTGTTAATATCTCATGTTCAGTTCTATCACCCTTCAAACAATCTCAACGAAAAAAGCAAAGTCAACGCAATCTCTAAAGATATGAATATATTTGACGCATCATTTTTGATAATAGTTTATTGTACACCACAAAATAAAGAGAAGTAAGAGAAAAGAGACATGACGTGAGACGTTTCTAAAAAAATATTTTTATTTCGAAAGTGTAGAAAGCACTTTAAAGATGTTAAAAAATATTTAAGTAATTATTTTCAATGTCCAATAATTTGAAACAAAAAAAATATATATCAACTTTTTGTACAAGCAACAAACAGGAATAATTAATTTAACTATAGTAAATAAAACATTTTTTTATTAATAACAGTCGTAGAAGCCCTAAATAACTATTAGGTGTCATTTTCAAATAAAAACAACTATCATACGTTATAAAAACAATTTAATTTTTAACCACATATAACAAATTGAACAGAAAAAACAACCAGTAGGACATTTGCATCGTTATAACAATTAGAATCCGAATATATTTACAAAGTCGCATAATTTACTTGCGGTAGTACCAGTCAGCTGAGTAAGCGTAAGGCAGACTGTAGGGTAGAGACAAGGCTGAGTTGACCACTGGATATGTATCCTGGTAGCTGTACGCAGATCCATAGGCGTATCTGTAGTCAGAGAGTACTGGAGATACTGGTGATACTGGTCCCACTGAGGCTATAGATGCAACTGGTCCTGCAGGAGCTACTGCCGACCCCGGAGCAAGAAGGGCCGAAGAGGTGAGTGGTGATGACAAGTATCCTCCACTGATAAAGACAGCTGGGTCAGCTGAGGCTGCCGCGAACGTTGCCAAAACAGTTATCTGGAATATATTTTTTTATGTTAAATAAAATATTTTAAAGTAGTAGAATGGAGAAGAAAGAATTTCTTCTCTTAATGAAGGAATTAAATATATACCTAAGTATTGCACGCTTTAAATTGACTTACCATTAAGAATTTCATGTTGAAGCTGAAAGCTGCCTACTTGTGTACTACAACCAGCTTAGTATGTGACTGAATTTTACAGAGATGCCCTGGCATATTTATGTGAAATGGAAACAAAGTGACCAAAAAGAGATAAGAATGTGTGACAGAATCGCCGCTTTGAAAACTATTGCCAAGGTCCTTTTGAATGGTTTCCTCAAAACAATAGAATATATAATCCAACATGAAATATGCTGAAATGACTAAAATCATTTTTTCACCAATAACCTTGAAGAAGTGGTTTTTCATCCTTTAAATACAAAGGATAATGAATTCTGCTGTTGTGTGTATGCGAGGCATTATTCCGGATGTCTGTAGAATTGGTATTATGCTATAGTAGAGGTATAGGGAAAACCAATTTTAGAATGAACATTGTCAATAACTGTCAATCTATATAAATGTTTATAAATACAATTGTACTTACTTCATTTGAAACGGCACTGAGCTAGCAACTACATAAATATGGGTTATGCGATCACACCTTCCTTTTTCTAACATTTCTGGAGGCAAAGTCAACGCCGTGCTTTGCCTCGCCAACAGAGCGCAGAAATGAAAATATTAAATATTACATTTCCTCAAGTGGGAATCGAATTCACAACGTGTCGCGAATTCACAACACAGAGAACGCGAGAATTTATCAACTAGTGTCAAGACAGTCCGTTCTCCGCTTTCCTCTGAAGACTAGATTTCAGTAGTGAAACCCAAATCCGCACTAAGGAGAAATGACAAAAAGAATGCAGATCGCACTCACAAACATCGCGTGTAAATTCGGACACTATTCTACTGCGCAACGATATTCAAAATATGTTAGTAAGTGTTTTTTAAATTATTTGTAGAAAATTACACACGCATTAGCACAGTGCATGTACACGCGACAGTTGTGGGTTCGTTTCCCAGTCGCGAAAAGGAATATTTTAATAATTTATATTTTTAATTAATTAATAATTTTCATTTTCTCGCTCTTCTAACAAGAAAATTTTGCGGAAAGCGGGGAATAGAGTCTTTTAACATTAGGCTCCCTCTGCCTATATGCAGGATACACCGTCAACCTAAAAAGAAATCGAATATATTTTCAAATTGAATCTGCAGTCAATTTGAAGTTGAAGTCCTTCTAACACGTTTCAACGAAGTCAACTAATATTATAATTATAAACTGGTCCTACATTTATGATCTTATATAGAGCATTGCAATTATTGTTGGTTATAAATATTAATATAAGTCATAAGAGTCTAATTGACTTGCAAGTTTTATATAATAATAGCGGCCCCCCCGCGGCTTCGCCCGCTTAAACTTGTTTATTCATTTAATAAACAGAATTGACAGTCAAATGTGTTGATGTCAAGGAATAATTTAATTTACTCGTTCAGAAACATTCTTAAATGTAAAATTATTGATTGGGGTAAGAATTTATAATATTATTTGTAATATAATATTAGTTGTAGACCGCTCTCGGTCCCATTGGGCCGGCCTCACTTCAGTTAAGTGGCGGAAAACACGTTGCGAAAAAACTATACTTACCTATATGATTAAGCTTACACAAACAGTAAAATAGAAAATAATATTTAAATTATTTCGAAATGAACATAGTAACAGGTAACGAAATTATTAATACTTATATATATATATATATATATACATATTTACTATTGAAAATTCGTTAAATATTTTAGTCGGTAAGTCGGATATTTTTATTTGGTGTTTTTAAAAGTTTACTATTATAACTTGTTTTTGGCTTTGCAGGCATACATTACAACATAATATACACTTGCTACATAAAAATCCTCTAATATTACCATTTTATCAATTAGCGACTTGCCTAGCGCCACACAGGTCCAATGAGAAGCTTCGTAATCAGGGAGTAACAGATTTTTTTATTTAAGAAATTATATACACAGCTATATGTATCCCTCATATAGCAGGGTATGCAGAGGGAACCTATTAAGAAATTATTAACCATTGTATGTTGAATGGCGGAACTTAACGCAGCGCTTTTACCTTGTTACCAGAGCGAAGACTCGAAAATATTAATAAATAATAATTAATTCCTACGTGTGGAAATCTTATCCTCTTCTGCAATGGGCCATAATGGTTTTAAGAAATTAAATTGTTATTTATTGAGGGAATAAAAAAAGATCTACTTTTTAATTGTCATTTATTGCGTTCAAACATAATAAATATATTAAATAATCCATTTTGCTGATATTTCCGAGGGTCCGTTTAAGTTAGTCGTTTTATTTCTCAAAGGTAGTAAGAATATGGAGATGCGTATGAGTAGGCGGAGTAAGCGACGGGAGAGTACGCGCTGTACGACGAGTACGCTACGGGCGCAGTGTACGCTGCAGCTACGGGAGCCGTGTACGCCGCGGCAAATGGCGCAGTGTACACTAAGGGCTTGGCGAAGGCCACAGCCAAGAGAGCGAAGAAAATCACCTGCAAAAATTTAAAAAATATCAGTTAAGTATATTATAAAATTGTTGTCTAATATTTACTTAAAAACGTCTTCGTTATATAAATTATTTATTTTTAATTTATTTCAATTAAAGCCGGTTAGAAAAGATCTAATCTAAAAGGAAACCAACACTGCGTTTGACCACCGATCTAATAAAAAAAAATATTCTAAATATATTTTTTTCCAAGTGGGAATCAAATCCAGAATCATCACGATAATGTAAAAATGTTTGTAAAATGTGTTACAAGCACCACCATGACATCAATTCGGTGTAACAAATTTAATAATAACAATAGGCAGGTTACGTACTAAGCTTAACCTTTAAAAATGTAAATATTTAAAGAAATGAAAACAAACAATAACCTGTTAATATGAATATATGTAATAAGCGTTAAGTTGCAATGCTAATGAATGGCCGGCTTTTGATATGCTAATAATAATTATTATTATTAAGCAATAAACAAAAATAAATATAAATACTAAAATTAAGTTAGATCAATTATCACAAACAATAAATTATAATAAATAAAAAAATAGCTTCACGCTGTAACCCACATACAGCAGGGTAGGCAGAGGGAACCTAGTGGTAAGAAACTCTATATACCACTTTCTGTCAAATTCTGGAGGCATTTCCTCGACACCAAAGCAAAGAAAATAAATTAAGTTTTATAAAGATAATTGATTTATAAAAACACGAATACTTACAAATTTGAACATTTTGTTTGTTTTGGTTGTCCGTTGAACACTGGCTGTGATGATGACTCCCCCCGATATATAAAGGGCAGTGTGAGACCCATGTTGGCATCGTTTCGGCGTGCGCGCACCTCACAAGGACATCGTGATCAGGACGCGCACGCGACGTGAATTTTCTTATGCTAAACATACTTGATACAGGCTGCTAAAAATATATATTATTTAATTATAATTTAATTTTTTCAACTCATTTGTGTTGATTAAGAACCTCTACTTTTTATTGTTTATTACGTTTTATTTAAATAATAGCACCTCATAACGCGAAAAAAAACGTTTTTAGGGTATCATTCCTCAAAAGGTGGAAGGGATCACATTGTTATTTATCTGTCGAGACCATTTATTTCGAGATTGCGTGGAGATATCAAGCTGATATTAATCTATATATATAAAAGGACTTGTCCTCACTGACTGAGGTAAGACGCACGCACAGCCGTAACCGCTGTATGTAGAAACGTGAAATTTGGATAGATGTATACTTTCGTAATTTTCAAAAATTTTAACCCTAAAGGGATCAAATAGGGGTTGAAAGTTTGTATGGAAAAAAAAAATCGGCACCGATTTTTATAAAATTTGAAATTTAGATTTTTAAAAGTATTTAATTGAAAATATGTTTCGTGGTTTATTCACCCCTAATTAAGCAAGCGAAGCTGCGCGCGTCTATTAATATCTTATATTTAGGCTTGTGGCTCCTTGAAGCACAGAGCTTATAAGTCTACGCAATCCAAGGATACGAGAGTTTATGAATAGATTTTGTGTGAAATTGTGAAATTTGGTACAAACTGAGAATTGTCAATACAAATAAAGTCTTTTTTCCAATTTCTAGAGTGACATAACAAAATGTACATAAAAGAAAAATATTTTTAATATATAGAAGTTGCATACATATTTTTTTTTTCAATTTACATAGTTCACACAAAAAAACCTCCTGTATACACCATACAATTGAAGTGTAAGGATCTAACGCTGTTTAGAACATTCGATGATACAATCACATTTAAATTATTTTTACATCCTTGACCGGTGGACAGTAAAGGACGCTAATTTACAGTAGTAACCTTGAACTTGTACTTTATGTTATGTGTACTTGGCGTATACTCGTACATGTGCAATTGTACATACCACCACCACCACATATACCACCATACCATCACCATCATGGTAGTGTGTACAAACTCGTTTTATATAATAACTATGTTTTTTGTTAAATTTCTTTTAAGTCAAGAGAGAATTATTTAGATTCAAAGCATTTTATTTCTTTATTTTTTTTATCGTGAAGAAACTCTTTAGCTCCCCAATCCCCTATTGGGGTTATGTTTACTCGGGCGAGTTATGTAGGACTCATGGACCGGCAGGTGTAGGCCGTCCACACCACCCAAAAAACCTTACAGTGCTCCTCTTTGACCACAGAAGGCAGGGGCTACGGGAGTCATTCTTCCATACACCCGAGGGTGTCTCCCAGGTTACGTTTCTGTGTCAACCTCGACGGACTGCTCTGCCAGATGAGTAGGCTTCCCTAACCTGTTCGCCCTCTAGCCGGACACTAAAAAAAGTGATCAAACCTAACTGAAAATCATTACATTCATTACTGATTCAATAACCATATGGCCACAACATTAACATAATTAATGATTTCGTAAATTAATTTAACCAATTTAAATCTTTATTACAATGAGTTTCTATAATATAACAATAAATTTGCATTCACTAATTTAATAAAAGTATATCATGTTTTCAATTTGCATAATATATTGGTTTTTGATATTGTATTATTAGGTGAGTTCAGTTCAGAGACATTCAGTAATTTATATTTCGATATTTGTAGAGCTTTGTTTTACTGTAAGAGAAAAGAAAATAATTTAAACATCAATATTCCAACGAGCTGTGATGGATACAAAAACCAGTACAATCAGAACTGCAGCAAAAAGACATTAAAAAATGTGTTACTTATTTAAATTGATATTGTTTGAAATAAGATAAAAGTATTGTGATTAAATAAATAAACGTGATTTTGTCGTAGGTTTTGTATATTTATATTACATAAATAAGTTTTGTGATAGGGATTTTCCATATCTCAAAAGAAAAAAAACGAAACCCTACATGTTTGTATTTCAAGGGTGGAGGTGTCAAGCTGAACTTAATATCAAATATCGTCTACAGCCCCTTGGAGTCCTTTGAGCACAGAAATTTCCTTTTTTTATGTTAACGCAATCAAAAGATATGATCCTTTAAGTATCGTTTTTGCTGCAAAAATCTATAGAAATTGAAAATGGCACATTTTCAATTAAATATTATCAATTTCCTTACTGTTGGGTAAATATTCTATAATTTTTTATTTACTAGAACGAGTACATACCCACGAGTAATAAGGTAACAAGTATACTCTAAAGAGTATAATATGAGGTAATAAATATACTCTAAAATTTGGAAAAATCACATATAATTTTTATAGGTTGTAGATAACGAAAAAAAAAAGATTTTATGGTGACGTCACATACTCCTATATTCAAAAATTTAGACTATTTAATGGCTATAAAGTGATGTGTCATATGTACTTGTAATATATTGTTCCATTGTCATTCGCTTAAAATAGCACCTGCCAAATAGACACCACTAACGCTGTGATAACATAACAATATATATTATGCAGATATATCTACATGGAGTATTTGTATATATTCAAAGCAATGATGTCAAACCCACATACAGGCTGCATCTATTTGAAGCTTGTTATGACACAGAATTTAAAAATAAACGGCTTTATAATCATTTTGGGGATGAATTCTTTTAGTTTTTCAGAATCTCATCAAAGTTTATGTACATGAAGTTAAGTAAAAGGAAAAAACTAATATAATCTATGTATATAAAAGGGCTTGTCCTCACTGACTGAGGTAAGACGCAAGCACAGCCGTAACCGCTGTGCGTAGAAACGTGGAATTTGGACAGATGTTTGCTTTCGTAATCTGGATATCCACTAAGAAGGGATTTTGTAAAATTTTAACTCTAAAGGGATAAAATAGGGGTTAAAAGTTTATATGATTTTTTTTTTAAATTGGCACAGATTTTTATAAAATTTGAAATTCAGACTCTTAAAAATATTTAATTAAACACGTGTTTCATGGTTTTTAGAATTCACCCCCTAAAGGTGAAAATAAAAGGTTGAAAGTTTGTATGGAAAAATCTTTAAATCGACACCGATTTTTATAAAATTTGAAATTTAGACTCTTAAAAATATTTCATTGCACACATGTTCCGTGGTTTATTATAATTCACCCCTAAATAAGCAAGCGAAGCTGCGCGCGTCCACTAGTTAATATATAAAAGAAAATACTTATGAATTCTTAAATAAAAATAAACACATTTTTAAGCAGTACAGTCGTTTAATTAAATGTTCATATCACAAAGAGATCTTCACACCTTCTCACTTAAGGAAAACTGGAGCTTTGTAAGCTGCAGCAACTACTGGAGCAGAGTACGCAAAGGGGGAGTACGCAGAGTAGGCAGCAGCAACGGGTGCAGAATAAGCTGCAGCTAGAGGTGCACTGTATGCGGCGCTATAAGCAGCTACCGGTGCAGCGTATGCAGCAACAGCAGGAGCACTATATGCGGCTACAGCAGGTGCAGCAACAATAGGTGATGAGTATGCTATGGAGTGGATGCCAGGTTTAGCGGCCACGACGGCGAGGAGGGCAGCGAAGATTACCTTTAAAATAAATATTTAGCTATTTAAATGTGATTTAGATTAAACATGTAAATAAATAAGAATTAGTTATAACTTTATATAAATTTGAAAAAATTATGTGACCATGGTGAAAGTCACCAATGAATCTTTTTTAATTTTAATCCTTTCCTACAAAAGCGTGAACTAAAAGTATTATTTTNATTATAATCATTTTGGGCATGAATTGTTTTAGTTTTTCTTAGAATCTCATCAAAGTTTATTTACATGAAGTAAAGTAAAAGGAAAAAACTAATATTATTAATATATAAAAGAAAATACTTATGAATTCTTAAATAAAAATAAACACATTTTTAAGCAGTACAGTCGTTTAATTAAATGTTCATATCACAAAGAGATCTTCACATCTTCTCACTTAAGGAAAACTGGAGCTTTGTAAGCTGCCGCAACTACTGGAGCAGAGTACGCAAACGGGGAGTACGCAGAGTAGGCAGCAGCAACGGGTGCAGAATAAGCTGCAGCTAGAGGTGCACTGTATGCGGCGCTATAAGCAGCTACCGGTGCAGCGTATGCAGCAACAGCAGGAGCACTATATGCGGCTACAGCAGGTGCAGCAACAATAGGTGATGAGTATGCTATGGAGTGGATGCCAGGTTTAGCGGCCACGACGGCGAGGAGGGCAGCGAAGATTACCTTTAAAATAAATATTTAGCTATTTAAATGTGATTTAGATTAAACATGTAAATAAATAAGAATTAGTTATAACTTTATATAAATTTGAAAAAATTATGTGACCATGGTGAAAGTCACCAATGAATCTTTTTTAATTTTAATCCTTTCCTACAAAAGCGTGAACTAAAAGTATTATTTTCTCTTAATTATATTAAATATTTACCTGTTTGAACATTTTTAAGGGTTGTTTGGTTTGTTTGCTTTAACAAAGGCAGAGAGTGAATGATGCTAGTGACAGAATGTGTTTGGTTTAAATACTAGAAGGATTTTATTCTCGACATGATTTTGATTGTTTCCTAACTTACGCAGAGAGACTTGGCTGCCCCGAATTCAAGACAAATGTTTGGGACCGCGTTATGCTATAAGTAGTCATCAATTTTTTTTCCTAGTTTTTCATTTTACACTCCTATTTGATTTCTATAATACTTTAATTTACAATTACAATTTTTATTCTGTTAATCTATATGTTATTAATACCAATTGTAATTTTATTAGTAGATACAGGCTGTGATTGTCTTCAATTGGAAAAGCATTTAGTTTATAAATAGATCTCGATGTAATTTGGCCATGTTGTAATGTTTCTTCTGTAGACGATCCTAAATAAATAAATAAATAAATATTGTGTACTCGTGACATACGCTAGTAGTGACCTACGCCCTTAATAGGACATCAAAGTGCAGTATAAAATTTAAATTTATCTTAATATAAATTTAAAAAATCACTGTTTTATTTTCCATTACTCTTAAATTTATAAATGTCCCCGATTATCGTTTTTTTTAACAGTTACATGTTTATTATTTGAATAGATATTTATAGCAAAACATTACAATGGGATAAGTAGATTGAAAGTATCAGCTTAATCTTTCACCAATTTATCCCTCGTAACTAACGATTTATGTAGAACGATAATTATTTTATAAACATCCATACTTCTTTACATTAAATATATATTTAAATTTAACATTTATTAATAAGCAAGCTTGTTTCTCTATTACATTAACCGTCCTCCTCATAATGCGATGCCCGTACACACGTTGCGTCAGAGGTCAGTGTGCGCGTGTCTGGATCGAGCTGCTACACTTCGTTGCAACAGCTGGAGGTCAATGGAACTATTTAATTTAGATCTTCATGGATCATTCATGATTTACCTGATTTAGTGCCATGATATACTTACCTCGTCACGAGGTTTCTTTTCATGTTATGATAAATATACTGATAATTATTGTGATTTCGTAAATTTTGTAAACGATTACTGCCTTTTGACGTTTGTTGCATAATTTTTAAAGACATATATGAAAATAATAGTATTATGCTAAAAATTTTGGGAAAGTAGAGTGCATAAATAATTTGCCATCACCATTTATGAAGAAATTAACATGAAAATTGCACAAGTCTTAAATTATACCCCAAGCTGAAGACTAACGATACTTAAAAACTAGATATATAGATATATGTCACAAAAACTTATTAATATGTTTTGCTACCTATTTCTAATGTTTGTTATTCAAATAGATTGCATGGATGTGCCAAATGCCATATTTTAAAAGGTATTGTCTTCATCAAGTCTATTATTCTTGAAGGCTTACTGAGTATGAACAATCTGAGGCGTTTAACAGCTAAGTTAGTTGTAAGTTTTGGCAGTAGAAAATCTCTTAAATATTCTTTTACTTAAAAATTATGTTTGATTTTGTGCTTTTCGCATTTTTCATATTTAAATACGAAATTTGAGGGACGATGTTACTCGCGTCCGCAGGATTCACCATCTTCTCCTGAGACCCACCCTGCACGTGTCCCCTGGGTGATGCCAAACGAGTAGCAACGCCGGGTCACAGGCGGCGTTTAACTAACCTGCACAGACTGCCTCGAGCCTTGGGGAACTTAATAAAAGTGTGGCCATGGTGCCTTGCGTCTTGCGATCCGGCTAACCCCCGGCGCCGTGAGGTACCCGGGCCTCACGGTGTGAAATTAGCTACCGAAGACTGTGCAGATGTGGGTAACCAGGCTTCTGTTTCAGTGAATGAACAGATCTGCTTATAGTTTGGGACTGATCGCAGATGAACTCAGAGGAAAAAACAAAAAAAAAATGAAACCTTTACTTGTTCTAGTTGGATCCCCCCTACTAAGTTTATAATATTTCGATTTTTCACATTTCACACATTGGAACATATTTGTGCAAGTTGAATGCACAAAAATACAAAAGTGAAAATGGCAAGGGCAGGTAAAAATAAACCATAATAAGTCAATAACTGTTTGCACAAATTTTCTATACCAAAATAGGCACACGTGAAAAAAATATATGTAATTTTTGTATGTTTTCATGGCTGTTCTCGGAAAAAACATATTTTCTTTTGAGAGGACCTTATGTGGGAGTATATATTTATTGTTCGTATTATAAATAAGCTAAATTTTAAGATGCTATTATGGTTTCATGCGTGATATTAGAGTACATGTCTATTATATAATAAACATTTGAGTTAACAGTTGTTAAGTAAATCATAGCAACAAACACTATGTTTGACTTAGTATACGTTCATTATATTATATAAGTCTTGTTTTATCGTTAAAATTAACGTTAAATTAACTTAACGTTAAAATTTTATAACAAGAATAGCGGTGTGTGTTAAGAACTGAGTGTTTTCTTCCTACAAAATTAAAGTAAGTTAGTTACTTAATCGATATAATATATATGTATATAGGTATAGTAGACCCCGTACAATAGCATTTCCTGCATAATAAGTATAAATTATAATACGCTATTTATCGTAGGTAGGTCCCTGCAACTTGCTTATACTCTTTAAATTTTTAACCTACTTCAAAAAGGAGGAGGTTCTCAATTCAGTTGGCATATATTTTTTATGCATGTACCCCGGTTACGAAGAGATTTCTGAACAGATTAACGTAATTCTTTTTTGGTTTAATGCGTAATAATTGCCATTTGATCCCATAAAAGTTTCATATAGTTTGGCGCCATAGTTTTTATTTTTATTTCTTCGCTCTGGCGTCGAGGCAAAACGAGGTATACAGTTCCACCTCTCAACACACAATTCCTCGAAAATTCGGCGGAAAGTAGGGAATTGAGTGTCTACGTTCGTTACACTATGTTCGTTCTGTCTACCTTGCTGTGTGCGGGATACAGCGTGAAGCTGATTGATTTTTATTTTTGCTAATTTGGACGACATATATGACATTTTCTGTAACTTATAAATATCAGGTAGACTGTAATGAACTTAAAACGAATAAATTACATAAAAAGAATTTTAATCTTATTTCTGACATAAAATTCGAAGGTTTAACTTATCTGGCTAGCCAGGTTAAAGCCAGGGTTTATTAGACCATATATATACATGAATATACGTGCCTAACTTCTTATTGATTTTCTGTACGTTCTTAATAATAAATTAGCAATTTATTATATTATGCATACGTCAATTTATTTACTTATTATATTAGCTATGTATGTTATTTAAAATTAATAAAGATTTCAAATGAAATGATCATGTAACAGCTTTAACATTTTATTCCAATATTATATAAGTGCTTTTGTAATTTCCATCAGTAATGCAGTCCAATTTTAATTTCTCAACGGAGATAGTACGCAGAGTAGGGAGAAGCGTATGAATATGCTGAATAAGCAGCATATGGTGCGCTATATGCTGAATAAGCGACGGGTGCTACATAAGACGCAGCAACGGGAGCAGTGTACGCTGCGGCTACTGGGGCAGTGTAGGCCACGGAGACCAGGGGTTTTGCTGCGGCCAACGCCAAAAAGCAAGCGAATACGAACTGTAATATTGGAGATATTAGTTTAAAAGAAATTTAATGGTTTTCATAATTAGATTCATTTAATATTTAAAATATTATAATTCTTATAGCTTTCTGCCAAATTAAATTTCAAGACATTATTTTTTGAGGTGCTGATCTCAACGCTGCGCTCAGTCTACTAGATCAAATAATGAAAATAATATTTTATATACCTCCCGGTCCCGAGTGGGCATTGAACCCACAACTATATTAGTATACTAGAGTATATTTTTATATTCACTTTATATATATGAAAAATACAATAAATACATTAAATACATATAAGCTAAAGATAAAAAATACAATTAAGAAATGCTCTAAAAAATTGTAAAAAATGTTTTAATATTAAAAAATAATTTTCTAACTGTAGACTTTAAGTTTGGAGCGTTTTTTGTTTACCGAATTTCAATTGTTTACAATATTAAATATATAATATTAAATACAACTTACAAATTTGAACATTTTGGTAGTTTATCAAGTGCTTTTGCTGAGCTGAATGATGCTACCCTGAGAGTGGTACCCAATTTTATACTATAGAAATGAAGGCCGCATACGAGTCATACGCAACGGATCTTGGCGTTAGTATACTTTGAATAGCGATTAGCTTCGATTTAGGGAAGGAAATTATATCTGTATCTATCTAAGGTCTTCTATTTGAAGGATGTCTTAGGATAAAGTTAAAAAGCATTTAGGTCTATTAATTATCTTAATTAATTTATATTTTAATATATTTATTGATATCATTTAAAATTATCTCTAAATAGTCTTTCTCTTTACATATCTGTTATATTTAGTGGTCTCTGCTTTACACTTTTCAAATTTTCGATAATTTGTCGCAGGTGTTAGAATATGAGGCTTAGTTAAAAAATAATAGTGCTGATAAGCACTTAAAAATTTATCATCTGCCACCTGACAAAAAATCTTTATCTATGTTGCTATCTATTTTTTTATAATGAGTGGTGGAACGACGAAGCGAAGCCACGAAGTCGACGCCGCGCTTTGCCTTGTTACCAGAGGGAGGAAATTAAAATATTAAATATTTGGTGCTAACAGAGTCACAAGTGTATGAGAGTGTATAAGATGAATGTAAACGCCAAGGTTCCACTCCCACTCAAGGAATGTAATATTTAATATTTTCATTTCCTCTGTCTGCGGCGGCATTTAAATCCGCCTCTCAACACGCAATGCCTCAAGATCTCGGTTTAAAGTTGGTGTCGAGAGTGTCTTAATAGATACAGAGCATCTAAAAGGGGTCAATTGAATATAAAATCAAAAAAAACTTCTAGAAAAACTTCTTCTTTTCTAAAATTTCTGTCTGGCTCTTGGCTTGTGTTTTGTTCACGTGTCACTTAAATACTACAGGACGGCCTATATATTTCTACTATATATTTTTTGTTATATAGCTCCTGCTCAAAATATAGACTATATTTTATTTCATAGGACTAAATATCTGATGTGAAAAGATTTCAAAGAAATTTCACTTCCAAAGTTCAAAATGTTGCCAAAAATTTATCTAATGATTTTAAATGATTATTTACCTAGTTCAAACATTATCGTGGCATCTAGATATTGTCAATGAGTGTGTTAGTAGTATTAACAAATACTCTACGTGCTATTACACACACATTACTTACAACTTACAATTGAGGCTTCAATAATCACAAGAAAGACCAAGACATGGTCTTTCTAAGCAAAGAAATTTATGCTTATACATAAATATTGTAGCAAAGAATAGAAGTTTATGTTAGAATGTTATATTGTCATCGGGCTGAAAGATTTTAAGAACTTGCAGGAAGAAGACTTGTAGAGATTTCGTTACAGACCAAATAACGTGATTTAAAAAATCTCTTTAATTTTTACACTGAGATTTTTCATTAATATTTACTTTTTATTATACATAATTTATATAAGCGCTAGAGGANGAGAAAATTAAATTAAATATTAAATATTTGATGCTAACAGGGGCATATGTTTATGATTGAAAACGCGACGGTTTTAGGTTCCACTTCCACTCAGGGAATACAATATTTAATATTTTCATTTCCGCTGCTGGTAACGAGGCAAAGAACCCGCCACTTAACGCAATGCCTCAAGAATTCGGTTTAAAGTTCATATCGACAGTGTCTTAACAGACAGCTACAGAGCGTCTAAGGGGTCAATTAAATATAAAATAAAAAAATACTTCTAGAAAAACTTCTTCTTTTCTAAAATTTCTGTCTGGCTCTTGGCTTGTGTGTTGTTCACGTTGTCACGTAAATACTACAGGACGAACTTTGTTATATATATTTTTTGTTATATAGTTCCTGCTCAAAATGTAGATATCTGATGTGAAACTGCAGGCGTCTAATCTTTAAGAGGTATGAATATAGCGCCTTAGCAAAAATTTGTCAATATGATTTAAGTGTTTTTTTGTTTTACGCCAACAAAAAAATATTTATATCGTATTTAATTTGTAATGTGGAACCTAGCAGCCCAGCTGAATCTTAAGATGTGAATATGACGCCTCAAGAAAAGTTTCTAATAATATCATAAAATTAAAGGTCTAGAACACCTGATGGAAAGCCCCAGAACCTTAAATCAAACTTGAATTGTAGTAAGTATTCATAAAAGTCCAATACAGAGCGTGTTTTACATGTAATTAGGGGATGACGAATAAGTTGTGACGGATGGATGAATAGATAAGGCTCGTAATTGTTATTTCATTTAATATATTTTATTGATTTTGACCTAATTCTAATGATTTCAATTAAATTTAATAATTTATAGGACATTGTTAGATTAATAATGACGCGCAAGTATGAGAAGGTAATGTAATACTAAAAGAATTAATCAATGTCTTTCAGAGTCTTTTTCTCTTTCTAATTAATCGATGTCTTTTAAAGTAAAAATTATGCTGGAGTTAGTAGAACCATAGATGTGCCTTAAATGTCTGCAAAAATTGTTTTTTTTATCAATATGAACACGATTTAAATAAAACAGTTCCCCCGAATTGACGACAGCGTCATAATGGTGTTTTCATTATAAACGTATTTTTGTGTGTACCTCTAATCACAAAGATTTCAAAGAAATTTCACTTCCAAAGTTCAAAATGTTGCCAAAAATTAATCTAATGATTTTAAATGATTATTTACCTAGTTCAAACATTATCGTGGCATCTAGATATTGTCAATGAGTGTGTTAGTAGTATTAACAAATACTCTACGTGCTATTACACACACATTACTTACAACTTACAATTGAGGCTTCAATAATCACAAGAAAGACCAAGACATGGTCTTTCTAAGCAAAGAAATTTATGCTTATACATAAATATTGTAGCAAAGAATAGAAGTTTATGTTAGAATGTTATATTGTCATCGGGCTGAAAGATTTTAAGAACTTGCAGGAAGAAGACTTGTAGAGATTTCGTTACAGACCAAATAACGTGATTTAAAAAATCTCTTTAATTTTTACACTGAGATTTTTCATTAATATTTACTTTTTATTATACATAATTTATATAAGCGCTAGAGGAGCTCGAACATATTAAGGATCCACTTAAACCTCCAGGCAACTCCCAGGAAGTGCACGGTAACGCCAATGAAACTCCGTGAATACATGGAATTTTAAATATTTTTTTCACTGTATACATTATTTTTGATAACAATTTTATTGTCAAACTAAATAAATGTAACTAAGTAGTTGTAGGGTTTATATACGTTTATATGCATTAATATAATAAAACGATGTAATACTTTGTATTTATTTATTCGGTTTTGGTTTTTTTTTTGTTAAATATAATTTATAATCATTTTAATATTTGGACTAGACAAGGATGTTTCTTTGGATTTGTTCAACGACGAAGATAGTACGCGGGGTAAGCGGACGCGTAAGGGTAGGCAGAATAGGCAGCCAGAGGAGCGCTGTAGGCGGAGTATGCAGAATATGCTACAGGTGCGGAGTACGCTGCAGCAATTGGTGCAGAGTACGCTGCCGCGACTGGTGCTGATACTAGCACCTGGGGCTTGGCTGCGGCGATGGCCAGGAAGCAGATGAGGAAGAACTGTTGAATAGCAAAAATATAATGTTTTTATTTACAATAATATTAATGAGGCTATCGTGGTGCAGGTGCATAACGGTGTGAGTGTAAGCACGAAGGTTGTGGGTTCGATTCTCACTCGGGAGAATGAATTATTATTTAACAATATTTTCATTTCCTTACTCTAGCACCAAGGCAAAGGGCAGCGTTGGGTTGGGCCACTCAACACAATGCCTCAAAAATTCGGTGAAAAATGGAAAACGGAGTATTTTAACACTAGGTTCCCTACCCTGCTATATGCGGAATATGGCGAGAAGCTGAAAAAAAATATTATTAATTCAGACAATAAATATAATATATCTATATAGCTTACCAATTTGAACATTTTGGTGGTTGGTTTTAATATGGTTTAAACTAAGCGAGTGAGCACAAGAAATGCGTATGATAGCCAGTACTGGAGTCGAGTCAATTTATACTTGTTTATCCTTTACCTCCTTCACGAAACGACCTTGCACGTCATGACCAGAATACTCAAATCGCACTTGGCTAATTGAATTTTTTATCTTCACGCATTTGTCATGATGCGTAGTGCGTGGGCAAGGAGAAACCAGTGATAAGTTCACTTTCAAGCCAAACCTTAGATAGATCGATCACATGTTTGCTATAAGAAAATACGACGAGTATTTTGATCACCGTTTTCTAACTAACAAACGGACACAAAAAATACTGCGGCCATTTTAGCTTTTATCGACATATATAAACTAAATGAATATATTTTTTAAATCTTTTATTTGCAGAACTGATTTTTTCTTTTATACATATAGAAAAAAGTTTAAAAGCAAAAATTTTTACTCATCTGTTGCATTTTGAAAGAAATTAATGTTGATATTAGATTAAATAAATTAAGAATTAAGATTTGGATTAAGATAAGAAGATTAAGATTAAGATTAAATAAAATATGATAATTTCTGTTTAGCTACATCTTCGGATACCTGCTGAATTTCTGGAATTTGAACAAGTCACATGCAATTTAAAAATATCGAATTAACTTAAAAAAGATTCGGATTTCGGATTCGGCTATTTGAATTAAACAATTTCAAATTGTTTTATAATTATCATAAGAGTCTAAACCTGCTAACAGCCAATTAAGCAAATTATCAGGAAAGACAAACAACTTTATAAAAAATAAGTATATATTTATTATCAGAAGGTTTTTACAATTTCAAAAATTGATTCTCAACTGTATGAAATAAAATAAAAGTCAATTTAGTATATTTTTTCACTTTTTAATGGTATAAACATGTATATGAGGAAAAAACAAAAACTGGATTAAAGAAGTGTACTCTAAGCCGACGATAACACAAAATCGGTGTCGACAGCCTGGCGCTATGAACGTCCACTTTCCAAAAGAGGCAGAAATTTGAGAATGGAGAGCAAACTCGCTAATCGAATGAACTAGATATCGCTGCTTCCACTAAAGCTCATCTTAAGAGCTTATAGTGAATGCTTATATTTATACTAGCGGACGCGCGCAGCTTCGCTTGCTTATGGTTGCGAGTGAATTCTAATAAACCACGAAACATGTGTTCAATGAATTATTTTTAAGAGTCTAAATTTCAAATTTTATAAAAATCGGTGGCGATTTAAAGATTTTTCCATACAAACATTCAATCCCTTATTTGCACCCTTAGGGGGTGAATTCTAGAAAACCATGAAACACATGTTGAATTAAATATTTATAAGAGTCTAAATTTCAAAGTTTATAATAATAATCGGTGGCGTTTTAAAGATTTTTCTATACAAACTTTCAACCCCTTATTTGCATCCTTAGGGGGAGAATTCTAGAAAACGATGAAACACGTGTTCAATTAAATACTTTTAAAAATCAAAATTTCAAATTTTATAAAAATCGGTGCCGATTTAATTTTTTTTCCATACAAACTTTCAACCCATATTTCACCCCTTTAGGGTTACAATTTTTCAAAATCCCTTCTTAGTGGATGTTCAGATTACGAAAGTAAACATCTGTCCAAATTTCACGTTTTAACGCACAGCGGTTACGGCTGTGCGTGCGTCTTACCTCAGTCAGTGAGGACAAGTCCTTTAAATATATAGATTATATTTAGAAAAAAAAAACTGATATATTTCTTTTATTATGTAATTTATTAAATGGTTTCTTAATTCCACATATTAAGTAATTAAATAGTTTTGAAACCTTTGTCTTTTTAATTGAAAAAGATATAAGATATGTACCTCATATTATGTTTGTTGTGTATTCAATTCAATGACAAAATAAGTTAAAGTACTGCAGAAAGTTGAATTTTCACTAACTTTACTAAGAGTTGACCTTATTACATAGTAAAGTCAAATAGTATTGCCTATATTTTCAAATTAAATTATTTCTAAAGTTCTTTGTACTGACGATTTTCAATTTAAATTCACCTTGTGCTGGAACTTTCCATGAGAGAAAACCTAATATGTTGATATTAGTAAAATAAAGGACATTTATAAATTACTTGGCCTTTTATTGCTAATTTAGGATTTGAAATTGATATTTAAAAAAAAGTATTAATATTTTTAAATAATCGAAGCGGCATAGCATCTCACTGTAAATACTGGGTTTGTGGGTTCGATTTCCTCTCGGGGTAAATATATATTTTTATTTCTTCGTTTTGGTAACAAGACAAAGTACGGAAGGTCCACTGTTCACTACTGTATGCAGGTTACGGAGTGAAACTAAAAAATAAAAAAATAAACATAAAATCTTATCGTATCTTATAATCGTATCTTCGGTAGGCAGAGAGAATTTAGTGTTAAGACTTGTGTTAAGGCTGAGCAGCAGCGTTAAGTTCCGCCACTCAACACGCAATGTATCCAGAATTCGGCGGAAAGTGGGGAATAGAGTCTTACCAGTATGTTCCCTCTGCTTACCCTGCTGTGTGTGGGATACAGCGTGAAGCTCATTTAATTTAGTTTAATTTTAGTTAGCTAAATTTATTATGAGGCAATATGTGTTAATCATTACTGAGTGCATTTAAAAAAGTCCTGCTTGCCCAGCATTGTTTAAATTTCACTATAATATTATTACTATAATACAGGTGTAATAAAAAGTAAATATTTTATTCAATTCATTTATTGATAGTTGTATAACATTTTTGATTTCAATTTAGATTTCTGTAGTGCATTTAATTTCAATGTATCAACGGCGAAGGTAGTATGCGGGATAAGCAGACGCGTAAGGGTAGGCGGAGTAGGCGGCGTAGGGAGCGCTGTAAGCTGAGTAGGCAGAGTACGCTACAGGTGCTGAGTACGCTGCAGCGATAGGTGCCGAATATGCAGCGGCTACAGGGGCTGACACCAGCACTTGGGGCTTTGCAGCGGCGAAAGCCAGGAAACAGGCGAGGAACAACTGTAAAAAATATATTTTATATTATAATGTTTTAGTATTAAAATAATTGAATATATTAAAATTTTAATTATTATTATTTTTTAAATTGATTAATTGATTGAATTATTTTTCACGTATAATTTATAAGATGTAGATAAGAGACACTTTAAAATTATAGTAACTTACCAGTTTAAACATATTGTTGGATTGTTTTTAAGAAATTGTTGTAAGCAAGTCAGCACAACAAATGCGTTTGATGTTCATTGGTGGGCTTCAAGTCGTTTTATAGTTGCTTTGGTTTACCTTCTGTTAAGAAACAGCCTTGCGGGACGTGTGCGGAATATTTAAGCCACGTAGTTGAAACTATCATTAACAAAAATATTATAAGCGATGGTGAAGTTGTTATAAACGTAGCTTAGATTAGTAGTATTTATATTACCGTCGCTTATCAGAAAAAATGTATCTGATTATATATTAATATGAAAAAATCAAATCAAATGACCCTCACACTGTATCTCGCGCAGCAGGGTAGGCAGGGGGAACCTAGTGTTAAGACACTCCGTTGCCCACATTCCGCCGAATTTTGGAGGCGTTGCGTGTTGAGTAGCGGAGCTGAACGCCGCGCTTTGGCTCGACACCAAAATATATATTTAAGTAAATATTTCATTAGTTCGAGTGGGGATCGAACCCACAATCGTCGTGTTATAGTCACACGTTTGTGCCTCTGGGCCTACAGATAAACGGATGTGACGAAATTATAAGGCTTTCGATTTTGTTATTTACGAACAAGGAATGATGATTTCAGAATTTGTTACAGAATGGTTTTTGTATCTATACGTAACCAGCCTTAATATAATGGAGTCGCCTTCACTCAGTTCATATTTAGAGTAATACACTGTATTGAGACGTGTATATCAATAAATATTACCTATATCTCTAAATATGTCATTCGTCATCATTAAGTCCCTTTGGATGGTGCTCCTTGACTCGATGAGAAGGAGTGCTTATAACGTCACAGATATATAACTCAAATGATTTAAACAAATTCCTGGTCTAACTGTACTTAAAACTAAGAAACTATGAAGAAATATTTGCTCAATAAAACAAATTCGGGTGAGAGGAAACGAAATGTTTACGTTTTGTTTACCTTCATATATGTTTTATATATGTTTTTTTATATTATTTTATATATTATTTTATTGTTCATATATATGTTGTAAATGTTTACCTTCATATATGTTTTATATGATTTTTGTGAAGATAATGTAGAAAGTCAAATTGACATCATAGATCAGCCAACACGAACAGGACAAATTGCCGACAGCAAAAATGACGATAGGACAACAGATCTTCCGCTGATAGCTATCAAATAACACTATTTGTATTATATTAAAGAACTAGCGGCCCACTCGCGGCTTCGCCCGTATCCCACCTACTTTTATTATGATGCATTTGCTAACAGAATGATACATTCAATCATGAACAGATTCGGCCTTGAGAGAGCTACCACCGGTTCGAAGGCAGTTCAGCTGAAAAGAGCCGGCAAGAAACTCAACAGTTGCTCTTTTCAAAGTCAATGGTATAAATGGTATAATTTAATTATTACATTAGCTGGCAGCTATCTTGCATTATATTCAATAGACATTAATTCCATACATGTTTATCCTCTAAATATTCTTGAACAGTGTAATAAGCTTTACTTGTTAGAATATTTACATATTACAAAAGCTGAAGTTTATCTTAATAAAATTTCCTTGACAATGAAATAACTTTCGATCGTAAGTTTCGATATCCATGTCAAATTTAAAACAATGGAATATCACCATGCAGTTTTCAATTATATTTGTCAAAATATGTCCTATTGTGTTTACTGTGACTTTTTTTAGAACTAATAAAATAGAATATTTTTATTGTACAATGTACTGACATATATTAGCTATTTTTGCAGCGCACGCGCTTAAAGCAATTCGATTGCGTTCACTATTATTGTTATTTCGTTATTTAAAGCTAACTAAGACTTACACCGTAATGTTATACGGACT
Source organism: Heliconius cydno galanthus (assembly GCA_036379175.1). Lineage (NCBI taxonomy): Eukaryota > Metazoa > Arthropoda > Insecta > Lepidoptera > Nymphalidae > Heliconius > Heliconius cydno. Next base: position 151,716 of record JAKRZM010000576.1, read on the forward strand.
ATAGGTATATTATAGCTTTCATACAAAACAAAAAAAAAGTGAATCGGACCAGTAGATCTAGAGATCTTAGCGTTTAAACAAACACACTAACTCTTTCGCTTTATTATATTAGTATAGATACTGGTGGAATTGGGTCGAAAGAAAGAATAATTATATTTTATCATTCATTTATTTTTTTCAGTTTAAATATATATTAATACCATCAGTCAGTAGTTAAGCTTTTCGGTTCCTTAGTTAAATCAACGACGAAGGTAGTACGCAGGATAAGCAGACGCGTAAGGGTACGCGGAGTAGGCGGCGTAGGGAGCGCTGTAAGCTGAGTAGGCGGAGTACGCTACAGGTGCTGAGTACGCTGCAGCTATAGGCGCAGAGTACGCTGCGGCTACAGGAGCTGACACTAGCACTTGGGGCTTGGCAGCGGCGAAAGCCAGGAAGCAGGCGAGGATCATCTGTAAAAATATATTTATTATTATAATAATGAAGTAAAATTAAATACTTATAGTTAAAATGTATTTTATGTTGCTATATAAAACAGATTTTAATATTATAATTACTTACCAGCTTGAACATATTGTTGATTTGTTTTTTATTAATTGGTTGTTAACAAGTGAGCACAAGAAATGCGTTTGATGCTCAATGTTGGGCTTCAAGTGGTTTTATAGTTCGCTTTGATTTACCTTCTGTTAAGAAACAGCCTTGCGACGCGTGTGTAGAATTTTTAAATTGTAGTAGACTATAAAAAAGCGTATTTAAAACGTATACGTACTACTCTTATTATGTTACAATTTTCTTTATTTTGAAGTATTTTNTAACGTCACAGATATGTAACTCCAATTATTATTTGTTAACTGTGTTACTCCAAAATGAGGTAGACAAATTCCTGGTCTAACTGTAATTAAAACTAAAAACTACAAAAAATATTTGCTTAATAAAACAAATTCGGAAGACAAGAAACCTAACATACATATTTTTCTACCTCTATAAAGTATATGATTTTTGTGAAGATACTCGTATTGTTGAAAGTCATATTGACATCAAAGATCAGCCTACACGAACAGGACAAATTGCCGACAGAAAAAATGGCGATAGGACAACAGATTTTCCGCTGATAGCTATCAAGTGACACTATTTGTATTATATTAAAGATTGAAATAGAAATATTATAGATAAATTGAAAACTAAAGATTTATTCAATAGTGAAAATCGCATCTAAATCCGTTCAGCCGCTTCTGAGATTAGCGATAACAAACGCACAGACAAACAGACAAAAAATTTAAAAATCATTGTTTTGGGTTCGATTAGGTTAATAAAGGTTCCCAATAACATTTTTTTTAAATATCTTCCAAGTACAGACACCGACCCTCTTACGATTTTATTATAAGTATAGATATAGATAAAGATATAGGCCGCTAGAGTAGCGGCCCACTCGCGGTTTCGCCCGTATACCACCTACTTTTATTATGAAGCATTTTCCAACAGAATGATACCTTCAATCATGAACAGATTCGGCCTTAAAGAGAGCGTTGAATTATTTCTATTTTACATTTTCTCAAAAAGTATAAGTCCAAATTACATACTATAAAAACTGCAGTAATAGTGGTCCTTATAAAATTTCCTTGATAATGGAATAGCTTTCGATCGGTGATATATCACCATGTAGTTTTTCATTATTTTTTGTCCAAATATGCCTTATTGCAACTTATTTATAAGAGATAGATATAGAACTTTTCTTTAGATCTAATAGGAATTGGGTGGAAAGAAAGAATAATTATATTATATCAACCATTTATTTTTTCAATTTAAAATATATATTAATATCATTTTCAGTCAGTAGTTAAGCTTTTCGGTTCCTCAGTTAAATCAACGACGAAGGTAGTACGCGGGATAAGCAGACGCGTAAGGGTACGTGGAGTAGGCGGCGTAGGGAGCGCTGTAAGCTGAGTAGGCGGAGTACGCTACAGGTGCTGAGTACGCTGCAGCTATAGGCGCAGAGTACGCTGCGGCTACAGGAGCTGACACTAGCACTTGGGGCTTGGCAGCGGCGAAAGCCAGGAAGCAGGCGAGGATCAACTGTAAAAGTATATTTATTGTTATAATAATTAAGTAAAATTAAATATTTATAGTTAAAATGTATTTTATGATGTTGCTAGATAAAAGAGATTTTAATATTATAATTACTTACCAGCTTGAACATATTGTTGATTTGTTTTTTATTAATTGGTTGTTAACAAGTGAGCACAAGAAATGCGTTTGATGCTCAATGTTGGGCTTCAAGTGGTTTTATAGTTCGCTTTGATTTACCTTCTGTTAAGAAACAGCCTTGCGACGCGTGTGTAGAATTTTTAAATTGTAGTAGACTATAAAAAAGCGTATTTAAAACGTATACGTACTACTCTTATTATGTTACAATTTTCTTTATTTTGAAGTATTTTTTTTCTATATTTTATTAATTTTTATTTTTTTTAAATGTTATTCTACGCTTAGGAAAGAAAAATACGGTTTTACAAAACGTATAATAAATTGAATAAAAAAATATATTTTTTTATTCAGATGCTAACAATAAGTTGTAATAAGTGCACAAGATTTTCAACATAGCTTGATGAAAACGCATTGTTTGCGGTCAATGGGCTTGGACGGTTTTCAAGAGGCGCAGGTTTAAATCCCGTTACGTTACATTTTTTATACATTTTCTAAAAATTTATTTTTCTTAGCTACTTAGGAATATTTAAAATGTCAAAAATTGGCTGACAACGATTTCAAAAATAACGAATTTTAAATAGTAAATAGGTATATAAGTATTAATCATTTCACTTATTATTTTTGGATTTTTTAAATTTTGAAATTAAAATATTATTTTCTATATCTTAGTTGTTGTTTAAATTTGTGCATATAAGTGTTGTTTTGAAGTCAGTTCTATTTTGTTTTCTTTTTTAAATTAAAATGATTGTTTGTTGCTGTTAGAAAGACTACTTTAAGAATAGGTATTATAATCATCAGCCTTATTTTGTCCACTGGTGAATGTATCCCTTAATATACTTATGATCCACAAAATGAAAATCCATGAAATGAATGATGATGAAGAAGTCGGTTAAAAAGAAAATTAATTTATTTGAAAAATTTCCTTTAACATTTATTTTACATAAATACATATAATATACGTAATTACAATAATTAAGTATTTACTTTAGAATCTTATAACAAAAACGCATTTAAAAGAATATAGTTTCGCAAACGCTTTTCTAGCCTTGTCATACAAAAACCAGATTTAGATATAGTATAGTAGCAAAGTGACTATTATACTTTCAAGTGACAAAAATCTCGTACATATTCCTTATTTGGGTTTTACTTAGCCTTGACCTTATATTGTTCTCACTGTGGTCCAGCGAGGCTGTGCGTGACAATATTTACAAATTAGGTTCCATAAGGATACCCGTCTATTTATCCGGTAAGTCATACATCATAGTTTCAATATAAATAGTGAAAAAAATCAATCGATGTTATCATTGTGTTTTGAATTCTTTAACGCCTACGTTCCTAATCACACCATCACCAAAATGTTCAAATACGTGAGTATTGTTGATAAACTTAACAATAATTTGATTGAATCGTTATTTTTTAGACAGTGTCCCGCATATAGCAGGGTAGTCGGAAGGAACGTAATGTTAAAACACTCTCCACTTTCCGCCAAATTCTTCGAGGCATTTCGTGTTACAGGGCGAAACTCAACAAAGCGCTTTGCCTTGTTACCAGAACAAGGAAAAGAAAATATTAATCATAATAATTAATTCTCCCGAACAGGAATCGTACCCACAACCAACGCGTTCATAGTCACAGGCTTGTGCCACTGCTTCACCATGTCCTCCACAGCAAAAAATAATCTAATAACTGTTATTTGGTATTTATCTAACTGTAAATATTTTTTTCAGGTATTATTCGTCGCTCTTTTGGCTTTTGCTGCAGCTAAGCCTTTAGTAGTGGAATACCCAGTATCATCGATAGCATCGGTGGCCTACTCATCTCCCGTGGCTGTAGACTACGCATCACCATACTATTACCCCGGTTACGCTACCGCCTACGATTACGCTGCGTACTCTTACCCCTACAGCTACTTTGTGCGTTAAGATTTTTGTAATGTATTAATTGATACCAAATATATTTATTCCCACCTATGCCTTGACTTTTAATGCTTGTTTTTCATTAATATCGAATAATTATTTACGTATAGATTGGATATATAAGTAGATATGTTACAATATTTCCATATTTCTTTTCTTTAAACTATTATATTTTTTAAAAATTTGGACTTTAAATAATTAATGAGAAGGAAACTATACAAAGGAAAAGATAAAAATGTTTCAATGGAAATTCAATTCAATTTTCACAATTCTTGAAGAACTAGTAAAGTTAATATTGCGAAATACTCTCATGGAAATTTAATACGCGTCCCTTTCAAACTTGTTGCGTCAGTGTTATGGTTTGTGCTTTGTTTTGACTAAAGAAACATATTGTACATAATTATATACAGAGAAAAGCTTATATAAAGTATAAAAGCTGGTCAAGTGCGAGTTGGACTCGTCTATCGATATTGATGGTACAGGATGCGTTCCAATTTCAAGATATTTCAACAGGAAGTATAAATTATAAAAAAAAATAAACTTAAGTGTGCGGGCGTATACACAAATTTTGTATGAAATGAACCATAATGTATGTAATAATGTCAGTAAATGGGAAACAGAGTGTCCTAACACTAGGTTCCCTCTGTCTACCCTGCTGTGCGGGGGATACAGCGTAAAGCTGATTTATTTTAACAGTACAACTAGCTGCTAGTAATATATAAAAACTTCGCAAATAAATAATATAAAAATAAAAAAAGACAACTAAAACTTTGAAAAACTTTCATTTATTTATTTACATTCTGTAATAACTCGTTTGTATGAAATGGACTACATTTTGTAACCTATAGTGATTTATTTTTATACAATATAATTTTTTGGGTTTTTTCCTTTATTTATATTGTAAATTCTCTCTCCGACCTAAATTTCATGACCATAGATAGGTCCATGGAAAATACCCTATAGGATTAGACTTACGCGGCGAATTACATGTACATCAAAACGAAGTCAAGTCGATGAATTCATTTATGCTTTGTGTTTTGTTACTAATATCTTTTGATTGCAATTGACTTAGAAGCTTGATGATTCTTTTATGTTCCAGGAGAATGTAGATATTTGATATTAATTTCAGCTTGATTCTAGACGCGATCTCGAGATAAATGGTCTTGAGATCCTATAAGGTTTTTGTCTTTTTTTCTTTTGAGGTACGGAATCCTAAATAAACAGAAAAATGAATTTTCTGTTTCTTGTAAAATCAGAGATTGCTTACATCGAAAATAATAATGTAATGTGAATTGATTGATTGATTGATTTCTCGATATATGGCGTAATGTGAATTTCAAGACATTTCAGCAAAAGACAAGACAAAATGTGAAATGATGTCAGTCGAAATTAGATTTTAGATATGTTTTTTAAATATTATATAATACTTCTGGCGAAGTGATTTTGTGCTCAACTGGCACGCTCGGAACGCCATATTAGAAAGAACAGAACAGAACATATAATACTATGCAAAATATTCATGAATGTAAATTGGTCAAAACAAGTAAATCCTAAACAAAGTCAAGTCAAATTACGCACATACTGTTTGGTAAAAACAAGTCGTCAAACCACGTGTAGACTGTAG